>VKOC01005373.1:0-19834 GCA_009364415.1 Spea multiplicata | reverse complement strand
ACAGCAGAAGTCTCTACAAGGCCTGGGCCCATAGTCGATAGGGAGGAGGCTGGCTCTCAGGCCTCTCCAGGGGCCCCAGTGATGGAGGGTTCTGTCACATTACATTCCTATAATCTGTTTTCAAGATGCGTAACCATATGTATGTGAGTAAGCAATTTGTTTAAATTAAAGACGAAATTTTAAACTTCTTCACTTAGAGATCATAAAAAATGCAGAGCCTCCACTGAAAACATCCGCCCAATGTTAAACCTGATATTTGTTGCATTTACTTTACTGATTTGTAAAGGTAATCACCATTTTTACTTCACAAATTGGTCTCCTTTTTGATATTGTAGGCCATTGCTGCTTCAATGTGAATAGCAGCAGATCTTTAAGGTGAGCTGTCACCGTCCCAAATGTTTGCTTTACTAGAGGAGGGAAGATTTGCATAATTATTCTGCCCCTGTGATGGAAGCCGACAGCTCCATAAGGAACAGAGAGGACAGCAGTTTTATTAAAGTGGCTCTGACATGAAAAAGTAGCATGACATTATTCAACAGAGCTTAAAAGCTGCCTAAAAGTCATGTTAACATTTTAATACCTTCATACTACTACTCATTATCCTTTGGACACACTGGTCGTCTATCTCAACCTCTCTCTCTCTCTGTCTCTCTGGTTTCTGAACTATTTATAAGTTAAGTCAACAGTCAGCCATGAAGAGGCAGGTTTGCTGCATGCCTGAATCTGGCGCCTACCCAGAATCCCTTGTGGTTGTGGCAGCACCATGATATTTCTGAAGGAAAACACCAGCCTTCTGGCTTGTCTGGTGTAGATTGGTGTTTAATAATGCTTCTACTACCCCTTAATTTTAAGTGGAAGGGTTTTCCATCAGCTTTACCCACCATAAAACTTTTGTTAAGGGTAAATCTAATGAGACATAAAACTCACATGTGACAGATCTGAATCTGAAGCTTGTGGAATCATCATTTTATACTGCATATGACCTTGTTAATAATGTCCTTGTTGGCCTGTGAATGGCTTCTAGTAGTAGAAACTTGGTTTAGTTTACTAGCACTGTGCATGTAACCTAGAGAGTTCTTGATTTGTTCCTTCTGCTGTATTACATCCTGAACCAGAGCTCAAGAACTTCTACCATGAGAAATATCAAATATATTACTTAAAAAAGTAATCACTATATTTAAAGAAAACATGCTTTGTTGTTGATCCTTCTGTTCCAGAATTAAAGCTATTGTTATATTTCTCCCTCTTTATGGAGAGACCCCATGGCTACCTTATTTTGTGTCAGTAATCTAAAGGAGATATTAACTTTTTTTACAACATAAAATAAGCAGAAGCCTCAGAATGTGAATCATTTGAAGGAGTTCAAGTTGGATCTGCTTTTCTGTAGGGCTAAACCACACATAGTATACGCACATACCATGACTGGAATTAATAACCACATTGGCCAAAGAAATGTGTACAATGAAAGACTATCAATTTATTGACACTATAATTTGGTGGTTTGCTATTAAATGGATGGAACATGTCATTTTGTGCATTTGTAGTGGATTACTTGCTGTAATATTAATGTTATTTATACGTTAACTGTGTGGTAAAATGATACAAATGAGTCAAAAACATCAATCTCGCTTAAACCAAACGGGTCAACAAAGTCTTAAGTTTATTGGGGTTCTGGTGAAAAGTCTTACTGCTATGTCAGCTAATAGAATGGTCCAATCAGCAGCGTCATTCTACCAGTTACCATGGAAATAAGGGCACTTTTTAGACTCTTTATACAGAAACCCCACGGTGTCTTCCACAGTCAGCCTAGGAGATCTGACGCTGAGATTCAAAGCAGTCCTGCCTGTGTCAAGCTGTGCCATCCTTTATTCTTCCCAGTGGCTTGCCCGTTTCAAGTTAAACAAACCATAGTAACTAGGGTTCCATAAAAAGGACTGAAAAGCTTCGAAACAATGTAATAACCAATTGAAATAAGTCAACACAGCCGAACAATACTAGATGCAGCCGCTATTTGCTGTGGAAGGCAACATTGGAGTCATTTTGATATTACGTCTTAACTATGGGAAGAAGCATTCGTTTCATTTATGTGGAGCACTTTCTTTTGATAAACATGGGACAATCCTTCTGATCCTAAGAATATTCTAGTTTTTTAATCAGGAAATACTACAGAGCCTTATGTTTAATTTTTTTCACTGTCCAATGCCAATATATACCTAGTAATACATAATTTGGAACGGAAAAACAAAAAATACAGCATAAAATGGCATTATTTAGCATAGCGGACAGGTTTGTGCATGTAAATCTAATGATGGGTTATATCATCGGCCCTGTTTCAGCACATTTCACAGGTGTGGTTAAAAGGGTGACACATTAGATAAGTGGAGCTTAAAAACATACCCAAAGAATAAGATTTTTGTATTTTTATTTTTAGAGGACAGTTATTCCATCTCCAGAACAATTCAATGAAGGTCAGGTATAAAAAATGGCCTTTTTTCCATAGCAACAGATTAAAAGTTCCTAACAACTGAACAATTCCTTTGGTTGCTATGGAGATTTCAAAAACAGCACCAAAATGACATTTTATATATGACTACTAATGTTCACTACAGACTACTAAACGAGCCAGGGGTGGAAGGTTCAGTTTCAAGGTGGGGTGTAACGGCAGAGTAGGTTAAATAGCATTAATAATTCCTGTTTACCTTTTACTGTTCTTCAGGAATAACATTACATACTTCCTGACATGTGGGAATTAAAAGCTAGGACAGGAAGGACATGGACCTTTCGGGCACCCATGTCCGCAGGAAGCAATATATAGTGCTTATCAGGGCACTCACACAGAGCACAAATTAAAACTCTTACATATACGTCGGTTGCCTGTTACTGGGCAGGTGTCCAAATTCTGGACTATGCTGCCAGATACAGGATTGTTGGGGGGTATTATTTTAGCAAATAGCATCATGTTCTGTGGCTTTCTGAATATGACCAAGATGTATCATCATGGCACTTCTCTAGATAGCTCTTCTCTAGAACAAATGTTCTATAGAACAAATGGAAAATACGGTATATGTCGAAAAGGATAAATCTTTGCTCCGTAAATCAGTTCTTCAATGATGATATGGTGATAATACAGACTGTATGGGATTTAGTAATGCTATGAAAATAGCAAGCTTTTCAAAGCATGTAGTTCAGTAATACCCAGCTTTGTACATCAGACAGCACAGCGCTGACCACTTGGCTCATTCTACTTTGATGTGCAATGTCCGCCTCCTGGAAATAACATTACCATCGCCTTCACAGTAAAGAGATCTGAAACTATCTGCAGCTGTTCACACACCTCAGCATTGCACATGGTGATAAAAAAGTGAACTAACATATTGCTAAGTACACATATTGTACAACAGAGTACCATGTGTAATGAAACATAATACAAAATACATGGCAGCAGAATAAGTATGTCTAAAGACATTAGCCAAATGGGAAGATGTCTGTCATGTAAACTATTCAATGTTTTGGTGTGATCATAATTAAAATAATATAAAAGGACTTCAGTGGGCATGTAACGCATACCCCTCAACATTTCTGGTGTCCCAAAGGGGACACTTGTGTTGGGCATGTGTGGCTTAGGACTTTCTGCCCACCATAACCCAAGAGCTACCTTGTCGGGGAAGAGTGTCATGAGGAGGAGCTACAATGGAACTCTGTGCGGCAGCAGCACAAATCTCCATTGATTTCCCAGTTTCTTGGACTGTTCAGGGGCTTTTAGGGGACCCTCCCTAACTGTCTGCTGCTCCACACTTTCAACAGAAGGTATAGCAACGGGTATAGTACCTAAAAATAATCATGATTGAATGTGCCCTTTTAGCAGTTTTGTAGCATGGAATCAATTTAAAAGATCATTTCTATCAAACCTTGGTTGGTGGACTGTATGCCAAATAAGCACATGAGAGCACTTGCGTAGATCTCAAGAGTTTTCTATTTTAAAAAATGTAAACTGATATATTATTATTCCGTAGAGGAGGCATGACAAGCATGATTGGTCGCCTAGAAGGGCACAAAATGCACTCCACTGATGACATCCATAAAGGCCAAAATGTTTGTCTGGGATTGTTGGTTTCCTCGTGCAGAGGAAATTTACCTTGCATTTTGGTTCTAGACTGCCTCTGTGGGCAGGTTAGACAGATATCTTGATGAAGATTTTTCTTCTGTCACGGCACAAATTATTATTATTATTATTGCTAACCCAAGTGCTCCCAAACTGGAACAAATTGAAGGGGCAAGACTCAACTTTTCTTTATGCTATTATTGAGAATGCAGCATTTGCTTTTTTAGCCTATATTATTTATAGTAAATTAAACTTTTACAACAGTAAAATATGATGATGCATTAAAAGCTAATCAATCCATAAAATACTAATAGCATATGGTGAAGAAAGTTAATTTATGAATGTCTAGTATTATTATTTATTTACATCTCTAAGTAAAAGTGCAAACTTCAGGGACAATCCCAACTTCAGGGACATGCACACACAATTTACATATTATTCCTGCACAGAAAAACATCTCCCTGGGACTGTACAGTGTCACAGGGGTATGTTATATCAGACAATCTGTTAAAGTACTATGTTCCATCACCTACCCTCTTCAAACTACAACATCAACATACCTGAATGATTCTTATAGTATGCTACCTGAAGTTCTCTCACTGGGGAGTGGTTTTATAAAGGGACAAGGTTAGTCAAATGTAGGAGTGAGGCTAGCTGCACACAGGGGTCATGATAGCTCCAGGCATCCTTTAATGGGTAAGCACTAGGCAGGTGTGTCTGGAGAAAGGATAAATTGACCAGGGAATACAGGGCTTTGAAGATTCAGGGTCAAGCCTGGAAAGTTTTCAGGTATGCTCATCAGCTTTGAATTTGATATTTGAAACCCATCACTATTGGAGGCTAAGAGGTGGATGTGACCACATGCATCACAGCCTCCTTCAATGACACACCAAGCTACCATCGCAATGTGTGAATGAGTGAATGAATGAGATCTGCGAATGAGTGAATAAGTATGTATTTATATATGTATGTATGAGTCTGTGATATCATGGATGTGGAAGTGTAAGTGGGGGGAATATGCAGAGGCAGGTTGTTAAGAGGCAAAAATGGCACAGGCAAGATGTTTGTGGCTAAAATTGCACAGTCAGGCTATTTTTGGGCATAGATGGTACAGGCAGGCTGTTTAGGGGCACTGACAAGCTGTTTGGGGATAAAGATGGCACAGGCAAGCTGTTTTATGTATCCAATCTGGGTGCTGGACAGGTCCTGTTGGTGCACTCTGGGTGTTGGGTCAAGTCCTATGTGTGGAATTTATTTTCCAGGTGCAATCTGGGTGCCAGGGCAGTGTGGGGTCTGTAAGCTGTGATCTAGGTAGACAATTTAGGATTTCAATGCATTATTTAATTGATCTATACATTAAATGTTGATTTTGAAAGTGATTCTCAGTTAATGAACTGCAATGCTGTTGTTCCATGCTATATAACTGCAAATACAGGGTATGGCCTATTCAGTTGATCTATACCTTGAATGCTGGGTTTCCATGTGTTTATTTGATCTATACCTGAATTACATGAAAGGGGAAAAGAGTGGTGTGGCACAGTGAAGGAGGGGACAAAGTGACTCTGAAGGTGATTATGGGGGAGGGGCACAATGGGGGTGAATACCAAAGGCCGGCCCTGATCACGACTTGCACGCACGTTTCAGGCCACTAGGGGGAACAAAGATGATGTAGCCCCTGGAGAGGAATCCAGATTACATCGACAGAAAATCACCACTGAATAAATATTTGACAATAAGCTGGAAAATGCTTCATTAATTGGTTCTGCACATGTTTGCTTTGCCATATAATGTGCTTTCAGCTGCCAGAAGATGCTTACATTTATCTGCATTCTGGATCTTTGGATGGATGACAGCATTAGCATTTTATGTGCTATAGGCTGCTAATAATGCACACACACAAAAAGACACCAGTAAAATAGTAATGGGCCATACACTCCCTGGTTTCTGGATCATTACAGTTCCTAACGGCATCTAACTTATTAAAGGGCAGTTTTAGCTTTCTTCGAATTTCATCACGGCACAAATTTTCATGTCCCTCTTGGTCTTCAAGTACACAGAATGGCTAACAAAGGTTTACCTTTCTTGAAAAAAAAGCCACCTGCTGTGTGCACAAAAGAATCTTCATTTACCATAGCATTACAGCCACATGATGTTTTTAAAGTTACTTATTTCTTACGGTGATCAAGATGGCATTTTTGGTGATGGCATTCAAGAAAAATTACTGTTTTCTGAATCTTTTGTGGCTCAAAGCAGTACATTTGGATCAACAAGCAAAAAACATGTTCTGCTTTGCTAAATATGCCATATACTGTGATTACACAGCTGAGGTGTCCAAGGAATTCCTTTAAATGTTAGCAAACATTAGCAAAATGTTAGCAAAATTAATTAGGACACCTGCAATGGTTTACATACGACCACAAGCACACACACTTAAGAAAAATGTCAATTCTTTCAGTCTTAGTGAAAAGCCGAACAAGACTATGCAAAGCCAGGACCACACGGATATTTACCTGCCATGTGTGACGGGTTGTTACAAATGTTTTATTGCTAAAGACCAGAAGCTTTTTATTTTCTTTTAAAGGTAAGCTTTTGTGCGTGAAAATTTACAGAATGTGCCTTCATTGTGATTGTCTGGATGTATGTCGACTAAACAAAGCAGGAAACTTTATGTCTGTGTATGTTTAGAGTACAGGAGCAAAGGGGGCAATGAGAATTCTGCAATTATAATGGAATCCGTCTATTCCATATCCATGTGAGACACATGCTAGGTTTTCAACGTACTACATGATTGCAATTCATGTTATAATTGTGACATGCTAATGACATATCATTGAGATGGGACTGCATACAGTGTATGTTTCTATATGTGTCTATAGGCAAACACTGGAAGATTTTAGCCCTGGAACAAGCCTGACTACAGTGAAGTCCAAAGAACGCATGTGGCTTATAGAATGTTGAATGTCAACTACTGTCCATTTGTCCTAGATACCACAAAAGGGGCAGCTGTCTAGAAAGCCCATAGACAAATACAGATAAATGACTTCCATCACGCTAGTGACAAAATACGGAAAAACAACTAAAAAAACCTTATACAACCTCATTGCCAGCCCTCCAGTGAGTGTCATCTCAAGATGGTTTCTTCAAGGGTGACCAAGCAGGAATACTCCAAGATGTCCAAGAGAGCCTGGAAGTTATTTCTGCATCAACAATGTGTCTCAAAATATTCCTGTTTAGCAACTTGGGGTTGCTAAACATAATGTTGTGTGATCTCCTCACTGACCATCAATTTCAGCTGGTACAAACACTGAAATAACAGAATTACTTTGTAGCATCCAGTAGAATCCAGTTTACCAATGCACACATTATATTGCCCTGAACCTTGATACAATCAAATATTCTTCCGTGCAATAAACATTCCAAAGTGATAAAGAGGAATGCAAATTTAAGTGCTTTTAATTTATTTAGAGATGTCAATTTCGCTCTTCGCAAACTAGAGTGAGTGTTTTATTTTTGCCCGTAGACTGCTCTTCTGGAAAATGAGTTGTCAATGGTAGATATTTTGATTGCTCATCATCAAAAACAGTAATTTAATATCTCAGTTGCAGGCTCCATCAAAAATCAATCTTATGCAAACATGCTTTTGGGCAGGAAATAAACCAGTTTCAGTATTCCAGTTAGCTTAGCGATTTCTTTTTTATGAGCTTCCGCAATTAATCTTAAGAATGTAAAGAACCTTTTGACTTGGAATGCCTGTCTTTGGGTCCATTGAACAAAGCACTTAAGCATGCAAAATAAACATACGGATTTGGCATGTTAATGCCTTGCCTATAAGATGTGGTAGTGGGACACAACCACTTAATTAGTTAAGAGATTGTTAATGATTCTGCCTAGTGATGTAAGTTGCCAATTTTTTTGTGGCCCAGTTTGGCATCTGAAAGCACAGCCAATACTTTAACATTACCAAAATCTTACACATGTGTCAATTCTCACAGCGATCTCATTGCCAAAGCCAATATAATCGAACTATAAAATGACTCCCAGCAGAGTGGGGCAATTACTCCAGGCGGTACTTTTGAAGAGGCGGCACCAAGCCCCTTTTTTTTTGAAGCGGAGGAGAGAGGGGCGCCAGGTGGTTTTTGCTTATCAAGTTTTCAGTACCTGCTCGGCGCCCCTCTCTATCCTCTGCAAGCCCTCTAGCTCGGTCCCGGTGCCGGCTTGCAATGCTGAGCGCCGGAATATGATGTCATTTCTGGCGCTCAGCAGTGAAGCACCGCGGCAGAGCAGGGAGATTCTCGCCGCAGGATTGCTGGAAGGTAAGTGAAGTACAAAGGGGGGAAAGATAGGGTAGATAATAGGGAGGGAGGTAGATAATGAGAAGGAAAGAAGAGGAAGGGTAGATAATGAGCAGTGGCGTCGGCGGGGAGGGGGTGGCATTTCAAACTTCGCCCTGCTTCCAACTTTTTTACAGGCCAACCTTTGGGAAGGTGTACTTAGCTAATAGACTGTATTAAGTAGGTAGAACCAGTAAAGCATCATCAGGGACCAGAAAGCAAAGCTTTATCTCTGCAGAACAAGCAGGAGACTACTGCTTCTACCTCAAAATAGCATTGTTGTGGGACTGAGAGGCGCATCTTACAGCCAAAGCCATGGTTTTTAAGGATGATGAGTTTCAGGCTGTGTAACTAAATACCTGTAAGATTCTTTACTATGGATCCAAATCTTTTTATAACTCTTTGAACATACGCCAAAACAGTATGCCCCATGGCTTACAAATACTGGGCAGACCTGCTCTATATCAACACGTGCAAAGCTTGCCCTTCAGATAAGCAGGCCATTAAAATTCACAGTTATTAAAATGCTCACTTTTTACAAAGTTAGTAAGTTACAAAGCACAGATGCTAGTAGCTGAAATATTAAGTGTTTGGGAAGTTAAATCCACTCCAGAGCAGAATAAATAACAATAACTTGTCAAACGCTAACAAAACAATTTTAGCCAATGCACATCTGAGATTCTCAGAGGCACAATCCTAGTTTTTAATGACTTTTGGCCATATAGGCTTACACAGTGCTGGTGCTTTAATGTATCAAAATTTTCTGCAAATGCTGTACTTAGTTGCATGTTTAATTTGAAAATTTACAACCCCAATGCTTCAATTACAGCCCAGAAGAATAGGAAAATTAGACATTAGAGGCCTATTGTTTTCCATTGTGTGGAGAAATAAGATATTTTTCTGACAATTCTTGCTTTGCTCACATGGAGTCATCCCCAGAAAATGCATTTAATCTGCACTTCTCAGTAAAAGTGATTATTTAAAGGTATATATATATATATATATATTAGTTATTGTTTAAATAGTGCCAACATATTCCGCAGCACTGTACAAAGTGTAAGCAAGACATAACAATTACTATATAACAAGATGACGTACAGAAACAACAGGTGGGGAGGACCCTGCTCAAATGTGTTTACAATCTAGACAATTATTATTGTTATTTAGATGCGCTAAAGAATGTTTTTCCTGTTACTATGGAAAATGGCTCAACCTTTTATCACCTTAAAAAGACCTTTAGAAAGTTGATGTGATTGAAGGGTTCATTCTGGGCATAATTTGGAAATCTGCAAACTAATTCAAACTCAGTTATATTGTTTATTATTATTATTATTATTGCCTTCAAAATCTTTCCCTAGACTGTATTCTGAAAGTGTGGTCTACCCTGAAAGCAGGGTAGCATTAACTGGCATTACTGGCTCCTGAGACTGGTACAATGTAACAGCTCCCACCCAGCGCTGTTACGTCTAAAGAGAATGCGGAGAGGAGGCAGCATCCACTTTGTCAGCAGACTGAATACAATATAGATGAAACATTGCACAGACAGCTAACAACTAACCTCTCTGGCTTTGCAGTCTATGCCTGTGTGTATTTAACCTCGTTGACTTGTGTGTGTAGTAGTCCTTTTCATGTCTATGTGTAGTTTGACTTTTGTACTGCAAACCTTTGTGAATGTAATGGCATAATGTAAACCAGAGGAGGACCTTGTTATGACATGGCAGTACCTGTTTTTGGGGTCACAAAGCTGCCCGAGTAACTTGGACAGACCCACACTTGGCATCACATCACATTTTGTGTGCAGGTTACTGGGCACAGAATGTTAGCAAGTGACAAGTAGCACTATACATATGAATACATATCTGATTCAGGAAAATTCGAAGTCGGGACATCCTTTAATATAGAAATTGCATATTCTTATTATTCACATCAGTGCAGCAACTAAAAAATAGAAGCGTGGTAATATTTGCCCCATTTTACAGTCAATTATGTTGGCTATTAGTACAGAAAAGTACATCCTGTCATCATTATGTGCATTACGTGAAAATGATTTTTAGCAAGATTCTCATAACTGTCATTAAATTGCCTGTTAATTACCTGTTTATGAAAAAAGACTCTAGCTTAAGTAATGTTCCTTAACTCAAATACGGTAGCTGCTACTTGGAAGGGACTAACCCACTTAATAAATCACGCACTTCAAAAAAAAATCAATGTGCTTTTTCCATTAATACATAAAAATACATTTTAACATTGTGCTTTCCGAGTTTGAGAGTCGGAAATCGACACTGACTTCCAACTCAAGTTGCATGAACACAGGCTCTACATTATCAATGCAATTAATCTGCTGATTCATTTAATTAAAGTGGAGACGGCTGTCATTTACATTAAAGTGCTGGAATGTCCCTAATTTGGTAGCCACCATTAGCGAGTCACTACAATATATTATTTGTGATGGGCTATTAAAGGGTACATACTGAACAGAGGGGAAAAGAATATCAACCTGAAAACTCACTTTGTTACAGAGAAAACATAATACATGTAATTAAAGAAATACAGTTAATTAAAATAAAATAATCAATTGCATCGACGGTACATTGGTCATAACATATAACCAAAGAAAGGTATAGCGGTGATTGTTATACCATATGGAGAGAAAATTTCCCATTCTTGAGCTCTTCAGGATTCAAGAGCCCTTTTAAATAGCCTGTACAAAACAGGTTTGATGCCATTGCTACCCAATTTAGGGGACTGAAGGCAGGTACTGCGATCTATGAATGAACAGCAGTAGCCTTACACCCGAGCCGCTTGGAGTCTTCATTGGCTCTCATAATACAAGCGCATGCTACGCCAAAGCCTATTCATAATGTTTAATAATAGCATGCAGTCTGCTGACTGTAATTATGATTTATAGATAGGCTTCCATTGAAGAAGTGCCAGCATTTGGAAGTGGATACTGTGCATTTCATTTTTCAGACTGGCTTGCAGTAATTGTGCGCTGTTTAATGCTAGATACCCCTCTTTCAGAGTACAAGCATGCATGGCGGACCCCCATCTCACAATAACTGTGTGCTGGTTACACAAAGCAAGACGTTCTCACAATTCATCAATTATTAAGTGTAATTTTATCGTAAACCACTTTAACTAATAAACAAGCTGGCTTGATTGAACATACTTTGTTATCTGGAAGGATACGACTTTGCATATTATTATTTCTTTCTTTTTAATTTACTTTTTTTGTGCCGTTTTATTAACAGGGATAGAAATACAGATGCACGTACGCTTTGGAGTAATTGTTAATTTTTTTATTGATACGGTTTGAAGAATGTGCTCAAGCCAACAGAAGGTGAATTATTGTATTTGATGGTATCACATTAATATACATAATGAGACCTGCAAGGTATATGCAAGCTGTCCCTGATTTATGCATAATTTAAATCCTGCCAATTTTGGACCGCTTAAACTATACCTTCATCTAAGTTGCTTGTTCTTGATGCCAGGATAAGCATTTCAAGCTACACTTATGCAGTCATTATTGGTAAACCCCCATTAGTTTCCATAGAAGAACAAGGAGAGAACATTCATGGAATTCCTATGTAATTGGTATAAAAACTATGGAGATTAGGCTAGAAAATGCCTTAATATTGCAACGCAATCAACATTCTTTTAGAACAAGACTTTATAACCATAGTAATTACTAGACCTGGATAAATCAAATTACAAGACTAGAAACTAGAAAATAATGTATTTTTAGGGCATACAGAAGAGGATATATAAACAGACACTCTGGTTTATGGCTTATGGATTTCAGAAATTTGAATACACAGCATCAAGGTAAAAGCCCCCCAACTCGCAACCTCTGAAAGCAGAAACACCTCTGGCAAACCTGAACGGCGGAAGGACATCAGCGATTCATTGAATGATTAAAGAAACAGTAATATATATATATATATTTTATTTTATTCTATATAAAACACCCCGCAGAACAGCTTGGCCCCTTTCCCTGTGTGCCAGTGGTGGGTTCACCTCTTCAATCAATCCTGAGCCTGACCACAAAGGGCTGGAAAGAGTAGAATGGATGGATGACACAAGATTAACAGACACAGGAATGGGCTTACATACCCGTGTGAATTTGAAAACATTATCTCCCAGGCCAGGTTGTTATATCTGTAATTATAGCCAATTACATAACTATACCATACAGAAGAGACATAATGATGTTAGTGGTAGATACCTCCAATTATACTTATAGGCATGGTTCATTTCTCCAGGCCCACCTATAGGTCATGTTTTCAGTGGTTTACAGGCTGGAGGAGGTTAGTCTGTCACTTGTCATTACATTACATCATATATTTTTTTTATACTCTGTATAGTAGTTGTAGGCAATCACTGCAAAGAACCCATTTACTGACCTTGAATTTCATACCAAAAGATAAGAATTTCCAAATACCTGAATAAGTCATTTTATTATCAGCCTCCCTCACCCCGTCTTTGCCAACATATTTTGATTAGTTCCGTTCCCTTTCTTCTGTTACTTTCTTTAAATTCATGCCAAATTACACTTGTGTTATCCACTCACTGTTAACCTCTAAGTGCCAGTAAGTTGAGCATCACGTGGACTAATGGGTTCTGAAATAGTTAAGATGTAGTCCTTAGTCGTTTAATTATGATATTTCTAACCAAACCAATGGTAAATAGGCACGTTTGTTTAACAAAATCCAAACATGGAAACAAACTTGATACATTAATGGGCAACTCTAAAGAGTAAAAAAAAAACCTATTCATCTTACGTTCCATACAGAAACTCAAAAGTATCCCTATTCTAGAAAAGGAACACCAACCTAGCCAAATGTTATTGTGTGTTCTTTTTCCTGTGTAACTTGAAAACCTTTCAAGCAGCCATATGTTTACCTGCAGATAAATCAGTCAACAGGCGTACAGAAAAAAGGGATAAAGGCTTTATCTGCAGCTCTGCTGTGTAAAGGAAAAAGTGGCAATTTCATAGACGGTATAAACCGCCAGCCTGTTTACTGTCACTATCTGGCACGGTACATACAATTACCTCTAAAATTCTCCACCAGATAGCTTTCATTTTCTCGGTTCTATCCTTGCTGTATTGCAATGTATTGTAAATAATCAGGTTTTTTTTTTTACTAAACTTGGAATTTGTAGGCGAGTTGAACCTTATAACTCAGCTAATCCTGGTGGCCTGCTTCAAGACGGGCTGAGCTGACCCAGTCTAATCCATAGCAAACGCGGAAACATTTCTTGAATGTCACATTTGGGACATGATAGTGTGAACGATAGACTGAATAGCACACCTTAGTACATAAACCAAGCTCACACTTTTTGCAATGATAGGGATGTGGGACTTGCCTATATCCCAGGGTGGAAATGGCAGTTTGATTTAAACTGTTTAAATAACAAAACTACTAACATTATACTTTTTGTTTAATAAAACCCAAGCCACCACTTATATGGGCACAGGTCTCTTTCAAATACTTGGGCATTAATCTACCCGAATGAATCAACAAATCCGTTACCACAAATATCAAACCATCCATCGATAAAATCATAAACAAACTCTGATCTAACTCTATCTTATATGGGGAGGGAAGCCCTCTTTAAAATTATGAATTTTCCTAGCCTACTATACCTGCTGTAGGTCCTTCCCATTAAATTCACCGGTTTCCACATTTCTTTGGTGTATTTTCAAGTTCTATTTTAATAAACCAGCTGAAGTGTTACTTATATTTGGCATGATGAAGAAAATGCCAGTACTCATCAAGTTCATTGAATACTCAGCAAATATACACATTTACAACTAAACCCTAAACATAAAGTATATGTAGCTAAGTCAGACACCAGCAGTATAAGGTGCCCCAACTTCCTAAATGCATTCTCCTCTTCTGCGGTATCACCGTACTCCTGAACTAAAACACATGAACAGGTAATGTGCAGAAGTAGCGAAACTAATATTTTTTTGTGTTATTTTTATAAAAAAGTAATGAAACTTCTCATTATGTGTCTGTCAAAGAACCACAGGTCCAACCAGCTAATACAAAGTAATATACAGTGCTGCATCCTTACACTATGCTGTGTGAACAAACGCCATTACTCAATATTCAATTATGGAAACATGATCCAGAATGGAAAAGAATAATAAATGCATTATAAATTACCGTGCCTTTTCTCAAGATGTTATTTATGACACGGGCATTTGTCACAAATGTTGTTTACCATCAGAATTTTGCATCAGTGACGCTCTTGGGAATCCCCCATCCCTTTAGATATACGCAAACATATGCTTAGTAACGAAAACCTCACATGTAATGAAGAAAACTGATTTTTTTTTCTATATATACATGCGGTGAGAAAACATATTAACGTCAGCCAGCAGCAGATTTGGAAGTTCCGAGTGTTTTTGCATTACTAAAAACATCCCAACACGTTCTGATTTCGTATTACAACAAACAATTTCTAATATTCGGAAGAGCTGTGAACTCATTTTAATCCCAAATTGCTTGCGCTTACATTTTATGACTGCAATAAATGGTAGGTATTATGAAATAACGTCACAATTGATACCTTAAAACTGTTAAACTGCTCAAAATGCATATACTTCTTTTTATACTCCAGTAACTAATGTAACATGTTTTTTGAGCAATAATATTTTTATAATTGGGGTATATAATATATAATAAAACCCATATAATTAAGTAACTTACTATTTTGTGAATTTATACATCCCACATACTACAGGGCTGTACAATGCTGTACAGTGCCGGTTTCCAATATGTGAAATGTATACGTGTCCTGGAAAACATGGCTTAGGTGCTCAAATATTGCAGGCAATGGGGAAGCATAAAGAAAATGAAAAAAAGTTTCTTCTGGTAGAAGCGTTGTCCTTTCAATGATTTTTTGCGGGACACATATACATTTCACATGTTACAGACCAGCACATGTAACATGATGACTGGCAGTATGCTGGATATACTAGGAGTAACTGATTCCCTTTTGTGAGATTATAAATTTTATAACTTAAAGTGCGTTCCAAGTAACCAGAAAAGTGTGTTCTTGTCTTCTGACCACCCAGTACACCAAAAAACGGTTTAATGTGTAATTTTCCAAGCACTTAATATTTATGACCTTCGGGAAATGAAACAAATTAACACACTACTCCTTGTAACTGAAATACTTTGCTCAAAGAAACTGCTGAACAAGGAAGTCTACAACACTTATTTAAGAGAAGTAAGTATAAAACAGCACAGAGAGATTTATTTGACTTTGTAAAGCTCTTGTGGAGCCCTGAAAATATTATCATTTTCTGTTATATTGGCTAAAGCAGCTCCTCGGAAACCAATATGCTTTGCATGATTAGAATGCACTAACACAAGGAGGAAAGAAAAAAAAAAGTTCATTCTGTCGCTTCATTTCTTTTCTCCTCATAAAAAAATAAAAGAACTATCTTAAGCCGTACAGAGGAAGGTATATTGGAATTTTCACGAGCCGAACAGACAGGGAGTCTTCAATTACGTAACATTACAGAAGAGAAATGGAGACAGAGGTGCAAATATTGTTCATGATGGAAAAAAGAATTGTAAAACTTTACAGCCCGAGGACAAAGCGTGATGCGTGATTTATGGACACCGTTCAGCTGTGCCGAACTGTTTGGACGGAGGGCTGCTGGATTGCTCGCAAAAGCTGAGAGCTAAACTTAATGAGAGATGAACGCAAGTCTGGATATTGATATAAAATCACAATAATGATGGGCCCTCAGGGAGTTTGGCCTGTGTTTATGTTGAGGCTCTAACCTCTGTCCTTCTTGTATTACTTAACTGCTGCTGGTGGACAAAACCTTAAGACTAGAAGGGAAATGACAATAATTGGTATACTAAAAATGAAAATAATGTGAAGTACATTATAGTGAACTGCTATTCTGAGGAACATTACTATTTAACTTTATATTGGCTCCTGGCTATCATATGCAGCCATTTGTCGCACCTAGGTCATTAGGTAGCTGGCCGGCCCTGCACAGATGCTACATGAAATCAAAATGAAGACATGCCAAGGCCTGCTCAGTAGCATGCCAAGGCCTGCTCAGTAGCAATAATTGTTAGAATTATTTAAATAATTAAATGGCATTGAAATGTATGCCATTATTTTTTCTTCACATCATGTTCTTAAATATTCATAAAATACAGAAAAAAATTATAAATAAAGTATGTAGTAACATGTATTTGTTTTGTTCTTGTGGGTTGCTTATTAGGTCGACGGTATTATTACATCATGCTGCAGAACCCATAGCTAAGAGCTGGGATATGATATACATATATATATGTATATCATATATATGGGGTATATGGGGACAGTTGCCACAGTAGGCTGACATAGGCAGTTCTCTGTGTATTTACCGCAGTTATATTTGTCTTGGTTCCTTTAAAGAGGTATTTACAGAGGTTTTTACAGGAAGATTATGTAGTCATTGCAAAATACAATGGGAGCACTGTTCGGAAGATTTGTAGAGGAGAAAATGCACTTTTTTATGTACATTCCAGTCTTGTGTTAAAAAGAATATTAATGTCAACTCTTTCTGTGTTCAAGCTGTAGTGGGGGTAGACCTTAGATGTGAAGTGGTAGATTCACCTCTGAGGTCAAAATATTTCATATAATCACATTAACAGGTAGTTTAGGAAATTAAGGATTTATGTTACTAATGTGCAAGTACAAAACTCAATACAAATTATATATATATCCACAGTATGCTAGCAAATGTACAGATAGACTGAAGATAGAAGTTTTCTGTTTCAACATAGTCTATTAACTAAGATTAGTCCAGTAACAGAACTTTGACTACATAAAATCAGTTAACTAGCACTTCCGAGAGGTGGTCTTGTGAGTTTGTGGCCATGTCTGTCACAATGTTTGTCAATCGAGTTGGGCAGCCATGCTGACTTTAATGCGTACCTTTCAGCATACCTCCTCTACAGGATCTCTACTCAATTGCCAACTTTCACATTTGAAGTATCCATATGTACTTCAGTGCATATATATCAACAGGACAAAACAATCTCTATATATATATGTAATACAAAAGTAGATTTTTCAGCAAGATCATTTATGAAAATAAATGTAATTAAGCTGCCATTATAACAGGGTTGCCAGAACACTGTGACTTTTGCCCTGGAAAAGCAGAGTACCTGCCTGATTAATGTTCTCATGGTTTCTTTGTCCTTTTGTACTGATATCTCTGCCACAGAAATATCACTTCTAACACATCATTTAGAAGGCAAGCTGAAAAAACTCAAACTAACAAAACAAAGGCTGATTTGTATTCACAGCAGAAGTACATTAAACCATTGTAAAGGGCGCCTTGGTGTATCTGGACAGATATTTTTAATGTTGTTTTTTTGGTTACTGGTCTACTTTATCTATGATCAAAGAAGTAGTAAGGTACTATGTTTTTGCTGTTCAAAAGAGAAGAGGACCTAATATAACTGAGATTACGAGAAGGCACAAATCTACATGTTCTCCCACTGGACTGCCAGATACAAGCCTCATAATGGAGAAATGATTATTCTATTAGTTATGCCCCTAGTCATGGTGGACTGAAAATAGACGTAGAACAGTAACATTATCTGTATTTTACACAAATTTGCATAATAGAAAACATTATTGTCAATTTTCGATCCAAGTGCCTTCAAAGCCAAGAAGCTTACAAAAATATTAGTATTATTGTCTCCTTTATTTACTTAGGTATGACCAGCATTCCCCACAGCGCTGAATAATGAGGGTTGCATATATACAGTATGTATAAATACATACATACATACACAGTTATCTAGAGCTCTTCTTTATCATTTAGTATTTAGCAGCAGGATTGGCAACCTTCCAGCTGGAGAGCCTCCTCTCACTCAAGAGGTCCCAGATGAGCCCTATTAGCCAATAGAAATCCTAGTTGCCTTCACATTAGCACTGAGACTTAACGTTCATCCCCAGTGGTACTGGCAAACTCAGCGTACCTACTATTACTTCTCCTTTTTATGTGCAAGTGCAATGTTTACTTCCTATCAGGGATAAATTAGGAAAGCTCAGCATATTGTGAATATATTGCACGGTTCAGCATTAACAAGAAACATTGTGGAAAACCAGGAAAAGTAGATGTGTTTGTAGTTTAATGTTATTAGCCTTAAGGTGACTCAGAGCTTGCCACAAACTTGGCCAAAGGCCAAATGTAATTATCTTTCAGTAAGCGAGAAATAAGTAAAGAAAAAAGTTAGTTAACTTAAAGCAATATTGGTTTTGAGAACTGCAACTATTGTTAAGTTTAGCCATTGTTAAGTTTAGCCAGACATTAGGAGTCACTTGGGTGCATTCACTAAAGTCTACTGAGCATGTGGGAGAGCATACTGTGGTATGCTCCCGGCTTCCAGTAGAGGCAGCTGTGGGAGGAGTTAAATGAGATAGAAGTCTAATTTTCTAACTTCGATAACTAAGCATATGCGTGCAAAATAGACTCCAACTTGAATTTCAGATGAAAATAGGGCTGATGTGCTCCTATCATTCTGGGGACATTTCACAAATGATTCTAACAATCAATATACAAAAGATCACAAAAAATGCACTGCATTTGGTAGCACCATAATAAAGTAAATGGAAATGAACCAAGTCCTTTGTCTTAGGTTCAAACATAATTTGAATGTGTATTTAGCAATCACTGATCCATAATTTAAGGGAGTTATGGAAACCAACGAGGAATGAAGACGTCACAACAACTTATGGAAACCAGGAGATGGTAAACTGGTAAATTACTCCCATAAAAATATGGCCCTCTCATTTTCAGAAAGACATCTTCTGTATTGTATGATGCTGTGATTCACACGCAATACACATACAACAAATGGGTGCAGAAAAAAATGAGTGTGATTCATTTGGAATACTTTCCTCTTTTATTATTAGACAAAATAAAATAGATAAAGAGGACTTATTTTAAACACTCCAAAGAGAGGTGTTTGATCCATTAATCAATATGCAGGGGTGTAAATAAAAAAATGTGACCCCTTCCAGTGTCTGCTGAACTATGAAGAGTCCTTCAATTAGGGAATGATTCAGAGAGTTGTCTAATTAGCCAGAAGAGTTTCTAATGAGAGGCACTTGACAATTCTATTTGCATAGTCAGACCCTGTTGCGCTTTGATGTTGTCAGAAACCCATTTTATGTGTTTCAGACTCTGTTTGCTTTAAGCCTTCAGTGGTGGGTTAACTTTCAACCTGCATTCCTTGGTATCAACAACAGACTCTTTGGAATACAAAATGGTTCTAGACTTCACAGGAGCGTTAAAAACACTCTAATCACTGCATTCCATAAGGCACTGCGTTCCCACAATTAACAATTACACGCTTAATAA
>VKOC01005372.1:0-29126 GCA_009364415.1 Spea multiplicata | reverse complement strand
TTCGGTATTAATACATGTGTCCGGTATTATTACATGCATTCGGTATTATTACATGTGTCCGGTATTATTACATGCGTCCGGTATTATTACATGAGTCCGGTATTATTACAATGCGTCCGGTATTATTACATGCATTCGGTATTAATACATGTGTCCGGTATTATTACATGCATTCGGTATTATTACATGTGTCCGGTATTATTACATGCGTCCGGTATTATTACATGCGTCCAATGATCCTGTTTGGTTATCTGCAAACATGGGAAGTTTGGTGTCCAACAAACAAGGAAAGACACACAAAATATTTATAATACATAGAAATATATAGTGTGTGTATGTATATATATATATATATATATATATATATATATGTAAAATATAAGTATATATATATATATATATATACAATATAAGGGTTTATAAATTAATATAAGCAATAACTATGTTTTAAAAAACAGCGATTACCACAGGAGCAGCCATCTTAACTTCCTGTTCTCGGGATCTGCATGATTATTCCTCCCCATTAAGTTATCTTTAGTGTTAAGTTGCTGATTGACGTCTGTGAAGAGTTTGAGAACAGTTAATACATTTATGCACTTTTCATTTTTTAAGATGTTACGGTCACCGAGGAGACCTCATCCAGACCAGAAATAATATTTAAATGGGAGGAACTATCCTCTTTTCAGAAACTTATTTTGGTAAGGAAAATATTCTAAAATTTGCATTATTATTATTTTTTATTGATATAGCACCAACAGTTTACGCGGCGCTTAATACAATACATAAATTCAAGGGGTCTGACAAGACGAGAATCGACAGACTAAGACAAACCGATACATTAGGTGGAGAGGCTCGGCTCGCAGGCTTACAATCTTGACATTGCTCTATTCGATGAGTTTGTAATATATATCAGGTTGGCCGCACTTAAGTCATCAGGTGGCTGACGACCTTAAAGAGCCAGGATCATCTCGTCATGGCCACCCCGGCCCTGCATTCCGGTGTCTTTCTAGTAATAACCACCGAGCTTTATTCACATTCAGATTAAGGTCCTTCGGCCGGAGTGTTTAATAAGTGCTGTCCGCGAGTTTGTTGTTGAGAAGATGGGACCTCGGTATGTTCAGGGCAGGAGGATGAACCTTAAACAAGCTTTTGAAGCGTCTACACCCTGCTCCCCACTAATCTTCATCCTCTCCTCCGGTGAGTAACGATGATATACCAATCAGCGACCGATGTTTGTTAACCAGCTGCTGTTTTTCTTGTTGTGTCTGAATTAATTATTTTTCAGCTACTAATAATCAGTAGACTGATCCTCAGCTTTTAATTTAATGAGTGGTAACGTCCATACATATAAAAGCCTTGCGGCCGTGGGAATTGTCGGTCACCCTGGGTGGGGCCTAAAGCAAAGTAGATTATGAGGAGCCGCTGGATAGTGTTGTGTGCTGTGAGAGTCTGTCTGTGTTCAGGTAGGTGAGGGGCTGCTTTATCAAGTTGTGTGCGGTGTAGGGGCTGCCAGGCCATGTTGGATGCAGGTAGTAGAGGGGCTGCCGAGTAGTGTTGTGTACGAGGGAAGAAGGGGCTTCAGCCCAAAGCAGCCACCAATTCCCACGGTGACTAGGCCATTGTATGTCTAGATATGTAAAAGACCTGAGTGAGCACATGCGCTAGATTGAGTCCATACTTTGGGACTTTTTAAGTAACAAACCAATAGTCACAAATATAAAGAGGGATTAAATAAAGCAATATAATAACAAATAAAAAACTCAGTACACAGAAATATTGCAGCTTAGGTTATACAGGTCCCAATTTCCAATCGGAGGGTAGTTTCTTAGATGTTGGAGAGTTAGAGATTTATTAATCGTATGTTGTTATGCGGTGTAATTCCTTTTGGATCTCTCAGTGATGATATCATTGATTTCCGTCAGGTACGGATCCGGTCGGTCAGCTGGAACGGCTCGCTCTGGAGACACGGGGCAGCACGATGCATTTGGACATGATTTCCCTGGGACGTGGTCAGGGAACCAAAGCCGAGGAACTCATCATCAAGGCCCAGAGACTGAAGGGCCGCTGGGTGTTCCTTCAGAACTGCCACCTGGCGGCTTCCTTTATGCCCAGACTGCAGGAAATTGTCAACAGGTATGGGTATGACGGGCGTCCCTTCACTGAAGACTGTGATAACAAACAGGGCCACATCTACAGCTCAAGTGTGTCTTGGCCGGCACCCTAACCAGCAAAACATAAACCAGAAATACATGGCGTATGCACAAAACGGGTCTTGTTCTGTGATCTGTATGAGGCTTACCATCCAGGATCATCTCAAATGCTTAACCTCTGATTGTCCTCATCTGTGTCCCAAACCGACCCCTCCTAAGGTGAACAAACCCCACTACATATAAATCTATTTATTTATTTCAGATTCGAAGTTAATAGCGATTCCACAGACCCACAGTTTAGGCTCTGGTTAAGTTCCAAGCCTGACGCTGCCTTTCCAGTTTCCATTCTACAGAAAGGTTTTAAGGTAAGACCCGTGAGTGAAATAGAAGTCAGGGTTTGGAGGCTTGGTGTATTATTAACGTAAACCTTTTATCCAAAAATTACATGGTGGTGGAATGAAAATGTACACACGGTTGGGACCCGAAAGCTCCTCCCACACATACGCACACACACACGGTAAAATAATTACACGCACAAACTAACCTATGTACTTACACACACATATTAGCATACACACGCTAACACACCCACAGTAACATACTTACACACGCTAACGTACTTACACACATACAATAATATACCCACACACACTTTATATTACTTACACACATACAGTAACATGCTTACACACGCTAGCGTACTTACACACACACTGTACCATACTTACACACCCACAGTAACATACTTAGACACGCTAACATACTTGCACGCATATACTACCATGCACACACATACTTGTGTCACACTCCCTTGCGGCCAACAGTACTGGGACTGTGATCCTGAAAATCTGCGCAAAATGTCCCGGGGATCTCTATAACCAGAACATTTAGTCTGAAACATATATGACAAATGGTAAAGCAGATATAATGGGCAGGTTACATGGCTGAGTGGTTCTTATCTGCCGCCAGGTTCAATGTTTCTGTAAAAAGCTGCCCATTTACCCTGAGATCATCTTTCCTGTATCAACCATAAGTCGATCGTCTTCTTGTAGGTGGCCGTTGAACCCCCCCAAGGCCTTAAAGGAAAGCTGCTGCAGACTTTTGACAGCAGCGGAACCGGGGTGGTGACAGAAAAGATCTTCGACAAAGAAGAGAGGGAACCGCACTGGAAAAAGCTGCTGTTCAGCCTGTGTTTCTTTAATGCCGTAGTAAATGAAAGGCGAAAGTACGGAGCCCTGGGTTGGAACATCCCATACGAGTTTACGTCGTCGGACCTTGAGGTTAGTTGGGTCGCTTTTAACGAGAACAGCAGAACTCAGAGCCGAGTTATTTCAGGTTCCGCAGCCAGCCGGTGACGATGGCTCTTGGTCTCCTCTCTCTGGATAGATGGTTTAGGAGAAACTATGAGGTTAGGTCAGTAGTGGCTGAAGGGGGCATCTCTTTGCAGGTCTCGGTTCAGATGCTTGGACTGTTCATGGAGGGGCAGAGAGACATTCCGTGGCAGGCCGTGCGTTATCTCACCGGGGAAGTCGTGTACGGAGGCCGTGTGACCGACTCCTGGGACCGCCGCTGTCTTTTGACCATCTTGGACAACTTCTATAATCCAGACGTGTTACAGGAAAACCACTCGTTCTCCAGTGATAATGTAAGATCAGCAAGACTTCGGTAGAATCAGGCCTGGATTGGCCATCTGGCACGCTGGGCAGATACCGGGTGGGCCAGTGGCCGCATGTCATTTGTCGGCCACTGGCCTTAAAGGTACAGGTCCGCCTAGTCAGCTCTGAGCATAACTTATTATTAAGGTAGCAGATGTAGGGGATATGACTTCAAAACCGGGGTTTCTGATCAGGATAGCAGGATGAAAAAGATGTGCCCTCTGAGGAGGTTCATGGTGGGCAGGAGAGGTGAGCAGCGGATGAAAATGTAATGCATTGGGTTACACAGCCTCACAAGAGAATCACGTCTGTGTAAAAGTACGCAGGTTGCCGACTACATGCTAAAGCCACGCTGCCGCTCATCTCCAGTCCTGAGGGACACTTGCTGCAGGTCTGAGGTTTTTGCAGCAGGAATGAATGGGTCGGGCGGTTGTTACCTGCCGTCCCGTCCTTTGTTACAGGGTTCTTATCTGTATCTGCACAGGTGTATCGATCACTGCCAGACGGGGCCACACTACAAGATTACATAGATTACCTGGGGTCTCTCCCCGACGCCGACTCCCCTGAGATCTTTGGGATGAATCCCAAGGCAGAGAGAGCCTACCAGGAATCCGAGGCCGACGCGTTCCTAGAGCTGGCGATCCGCTCGCAGTCCAGGATCAGCGTGGAGCACACAGCAGACAGGTGGGTATTTAAAGCTAAGGGTATTTATAATGGGGTATTTAATGCTGCCCTATACACCCGAGACAGTCCTGGGGTGTAACGAATGGACCGGCACATTGTTACCCTACACAACAATATCTGAGCCTATATTTCTTACATAAAAACATAAGATCTGCCAGCAGATCAGACACATTCAGCCCTATCTACTTCTTTGTCTTTTTGGTCCTTTTGTATTTTTATTGCTAATTTTTTCCATATTTTTTACAGAGCTGAAAAAAACAACGACCAGTTAGTCCTGGAGATTATTTCGCATATTCTTAATGTATTGGGACAGACGGTGGAAGGGAAAAGCACAGAGAATGCCCCCGTTAATGCGTCCGGGGCCCGGGTTACTCTGGCTTCGTTATTAGCGGATCCTGCCTGGGAAGAACTTGTCAGATCGGCCAAAGGTTTGAACTCAAAACATCAGCAACGTTTATTTAGTTTGTAACTAAAGACTGATGTTGTCAATCATGCGCAATCATTTTTTTACGTTGTGCATTGTGCATGAGTGACCTCATTAGTCTCCCGATTGGTTGAAGGTCCAAGTCCTTAGTTCTCCAGGTCATGGCGCTAAATCCCCGGGTCACAGGAGCAGCGTTTAGGCAGCCTAGGCCCCACCCTGATCCCCTCCCACCCCATACAAATTTAAGGTGTTTGGGGCTAGACCAGCCCATGTTTGTGGGTAAGCACGCACATGTGCATGGCTTGCCCCACCCCTCATGAAGCCGCTCCCCCAAAGAGGAAGTTCCCAAGTATGATGTCACAGCCTGGCCTCCACCTCATTAGATCACACCACATGTGAGATAATATGTAGATCTGGTTTCTGCATCGTAAATCAGCCAACAATCTGAAGATACCGTTTAGTAGATCAGTGCTCATACAGCATCACATGGTCTTCTTGCTGTAATGTTGGTTTCTGCTGATGCTCTTCTTCCTGGCTACTATGCCCTAAATCAGGGCTGCCCAACTCCAGCCCTCGAGGGCCACAAACATCGCATATGAATGTTACAATGTATCGCCTGGCGGATCACTGCTTTCTCAGTATCTGTATAGCTTTAGTGTTCTCTGTTTCTTTCAGGATTTGATCCGCTGATTAACTCTGCGTTAGTGACAGTTCTACATCAGGAAATTGACCGCTTTAACCATCTGTTGTCCGTCATCCACGTTTCGCTTCGCTCTCTACAACGAGCGATCAGAGGAGAGATTATACTCAACAAAGACCTCGAGGAGGTTTATAACTCTCTGCTGAGCCTCAAAGTGCCGCTGCGCTGGCAGGTGAGCCGCCTAACCGTCATTTCATGTACAGATTGTAACCGTCTCTCCACTCCAACAAAGAGCTCTCACCGGATGGGTAATGAAGCCTTTTCAGGCTGTCTCGGTAGGATCCCCATTCTATCCAATGGTGTTACCCTGTTTAGGGGACCCCAATTATTATTCATTATTCCCGATGCTGTAACTTTATATTCCAGAAATGTTCGTATGAGTCCTGTAAACTGCTGGGTTCCTGGGTGGACGATCTTGCGCAACGACTCGCGTTTTTTGCAACATGGGCCAAGAATTTCCTCGAGCGCGTTCAGGAGAGGTGAGAGCTGCACGTACCGGAACGTTTCTATGCGTAATATCCGCCACGTGTGTGTAAATCGCTGTAGGCGCGTGAATCTGTGGATGGTTACCCCCTCTATAACCAATTTGAAAGCGGGCGACTCCGTGAGGTTTAGATGGTTTTTATTTTCCTTTAGGCTTGGACAACTTTTGGGGCTTCAGAGGAGATTTAAATACCCCAGACCAGACTCTTCTCAGAACCAAGAGAATCCCGACGTTCCCAGCTCGTTCCTCATGGAGCAACCAAGCGCCTTTTGGCTCTCAGCGTTTTTCTTCCCACAAGGTAAGAAGGCATCAGTTTTCAATAAAATAACGCTTTTTAACGAAAAAAGTAGATGCTTCATCAGACATCTGGTAGGTTCCAGGCCTTACTGCCGAATTCCCAGTAGAACCCAACACGTTGAGCTCAATCCCAATCTCAGCTCTGATGAAAAGAATAGAATGCTCACGAAATACGTAACGCCTCGTAACAACGCGACGTCACTCGTTCTGCTCGTTTTATTTCTGTCATCATCTGCCCAGGGTTCTTGACGGCCGTTTTGCAGAACTACGGGAGGGTGAAAGGATTATCAGTCGATTCTCTGTCCTTTAAACACCTCGTCCAGGCATCACCAAGCGATTCTCCGGAAGCAACTAGAAGGCAAAATCTACTCTCTACAGCTTTTAGCGTAAGTCGCATATGGCCTGCATCGGGCAATTTAAACAAAAAAATTATTAACCCATTCATAGTAACGGATCTTCCCTGCCATTATGCAAACAATTGTCTGAGTACCACGGCGGTGTCATGGGGTATTAGCGTGTGCATGCGTGCGAGTTTGAAATGTCTGTGTAATAAACACACAGAAGTAAAAAAAAAAATAAATAAAAAATAAAAAAACATTAGCAAAATGTTATTAAGGGTTTAATCAGGGCAACATGATCAGTTGGTGTCACCTGTTTAGCGCTGAGATGATCCCATTAGTTTATCAGAACTCTGGAAACTAACAATAGAAATAAAATATTTTTTATATATATATAAAAAAAAAACCCAGACTGCGATAAAACTTTTATAGATCACACCCCTGCTTAAAGGAAACGCTGCAGCTTAAGACAATGCATTTATATACATGCTGTAAATTAAGGTAGAGCGAGTAGTGTCCCAATGTGCTTTCATCATGAAAAGGTGATTTATTTATTTGAAGATAATTTTTTTTTTTCTAAGAAGAAAAGCATACTTTATCAAAAAAAAAAAACCCAGCAGCCGTTGTCGGACTCGGTTGAGATGTCCGCACGATCCAGATATAAGATTGGGGTAGCCGGTGTATGCGTACATGCGCTCTCCCCTGTAGTGATGTATGGATGCAGCTATATATTTCACCTATATATTTACCAGCTCAGCCTAGAGGCGGAAAAATGCTTAAACCACTGCATGCCATTACATAGCGATGCTGTTTCCCGTTAAACCCCTTTTATGTTCTATGAATTCAGACAATACAATGCCGAAGGGATAAAGGTCTCTACTCATATATACATTGTACAGCGTCACAGAATATGATGGCGCTATATAAAATACATAACATAGAAGCTTTTACTGGCTTTAGCAGGAGTCCCCGACACCCAGCGAAGGAATTCGTGTTTTCGGTTTATTTCTGGACGGAGCCAAATGGGACATTGAGAAGCAGACGCTGGCAGAATCAGACCTTCAGCGCAGGTTTTACCAAATGCCTCAAATACACTTCATCCCACAGAGTAATGTAAGTATATAAATACATACTCAGGGGTTGGATACGGCAAACAAACATCCACCCGTGACTTAGAAATGTCCTTGTTTTTGATAGAAAAGCAGATTTTGTTCATTAAAATAAACATGAAATGGATCAGAAATCCAGCGCAGACGTGGTTAATGTTGTAAATGACTACTGTAGGTGGAAATGGCTGATTTTTGATGGAATCTCTTCATAGGCGCACAGAGGCCCTTTATCACTCCCATCACTCCTGGGTTCCAATGGCACGTTGTGCTCGCTGATACAATAATAAGTTTAAAAGGCTAATTGATGGTTAGAAAACCCCTTTTACAATTATGTTACAGCCAGAAATGTCCTTGTTTTCCATGAAAACACCGAGTGACCCCACACTTTTGAACAGTAACATGGATATAAAGGCAGTTTTCATTTTTAATGTTTAGTTTTTAGCGTAGGTGTGATGTTCTCCTTAATGCAGAAATAAGTGCAATCCCACAAACAGTGATTTAACAGAATGCTTACATCACGGAAGGATTTATCACACGAGTGACAGAACCCCAGACTATAATTGATTTAATCTTTTTTTTTTTTTCTTTTCCTCACCCCACCAGATTGACGGAGGGACAGAGACTGAATCGCGTAACGAGGAGCAGTTTTACACGTATGAATGTCCGTTATACAGGACCCCAAAGAGAGCCGGAACACTTTCCTCAACGGGGCTTTCCACTAATTTTGTCACCGCTGTTAAGTTGCCCACTCGGGGTAAACCTAAGCACTGGATCCAACGGGGGGCGGCTCTCCTGTGCCAAATAAATGACTAAGAGAAAACTAGAAACCTGATCTTACTCTGTTATACAGGCCAACTGTAACACTGTCTAAATGTAATTAAAAATCTGCATATCTCATCATACAAAAGTTATGTTTGTTAGTATTAATGTTTTAGTTTTTTCTTTTATTGGCTACAAAAACACAAACAAAACAGGGGGGTGTCAGGTTGAATGTTAAGTTCTGTCTTTTTTTTAAAATACCGTTCAGGGCAAAGGACATCAGAAAACCCCCTATCCAGTTAGACTTACAGGTTTAAATGCCCCAGCCGCTTAACCAGTGATGTCATGAACGATGTCACCAAGATTACCCATCAGCAGGAACAGTTTTATAGAAACTTTACCGCCTAATATCCGACACCCATCCAATCAAGTAAAAAACACTAAACTCCCTACCTCCAGCTCCAGGCGTGAAGGTATAATTCTGGCTGTCAAACTGCCACCGACCTTGGCTTTCATAAATATAAGTACTCGAGATAAAGCCCACCCATTGTCCCCCTTTAAAAATACACTTTGCACCCGTCAGTAGAAATAAGATTTATTCTTAGCATATAATCTTTAGCATTTCATATAAACAGCCGAAATTTTTTTTTATACTGTACAAAATGAATGCTTTACAATATACCCCACCATTCAAAAGTTCGGGGTCACTCAGAAATGTTCTTGTTTTTGAAAGAAAAGCAGATTTTGTCAATTAAAACAACATGAAGTGTATGAGAAATCCAGCACAGACAGGGTTAATATAGCTGGAAACAGCTGATGTGTTTTTTTTAATGGAATCTCTTCACTCCTGTGTTCCAATGGCCCTTTATCACTCCCATCACTCCTGTGCTCCAATGGTACATTGGGTTTGCCGATTAAAAGGCTAATTGATAGTCAGAAAACCCTTTTGTAATTATATTACAACCAGAAATGTCCTTGTTTCCCCCCCCCCCAAAAAAAGCTGAATGACCCCAATTTTTGAACGGCATACATCAACAAATTATTATAATATGGCAACTGATACAGCTGACCCGTTATGTGAAATACTGAAAATATTAAGATATCAAAAAAAGATTGTATTAAAGCAATTTATTCAGCTGTAAGACGTCTGCCTCGTACAGCCCTGTCAAGCCGTTAACATATAAAAAGTCTTTAAATGCACAGCGAAGTATAACAAATGATCCAGGCTTGGTGTTCTTGTCCAAATAATTAAAGTACAGATACATTTATCCACAGGTTTACTTAATACATTTACGCGCATTTTCAAAAATTCACTTCAGAGGCGTCAGAAATCGGCAGGCTAAGCAGAGCAGAGCTAGCAGATTGGGTTCAGCGATGATTTAAGAGTTCCCGTAGGAAATTATCTGCACAGCAAACTATAGACAAACGGCAGTGTCTTTTCAAAACAGGAGTCAGCGTATTTAGCAGCATACAGGAGAGGAACAGAATCATTTAAGGAGTTAAACTAGTAGGTGGAACAGCACCTCTAAAGGGTCTCCATGTTTACAAATGACACAAATTCCTCAAATATCCATCTTGACAAAAACAAAAACTGTGCCAATGAACATGCATGAAAATCTTATATCTGCATGCTACAGCAAGCAGGTTGTGTGCACACGCGATCACACGCCGCATATTTCAATCACAAAAGGAAAAAAACTAAACTTTAATAAACCCTCTAATAATGTAAACAGCTGCAGCCACTGTGGCTCCAGCCATATGCTGTTACCCACCGGGTAATATATATATATATATAGAAATTAAAAGCAACAACAAATTAAAAATCCTGAGAAGGTGTATACATTTCACACACACACACAAAAAAGTGTACAACATAAACACAATGTACAATATAATACAATAAAACCAAGAAATTGTTTCAGCTCAACATACAACTAATTCATTCATAGCAGGCCCTGGCCCCTGATAGTGGTGAATCTACCCCAAATTAGCGCCCAGTGCTAGACGTGAAGAGAAAGCCAATGGTTACGTTGGACTATCTGCATTTACCCGTTCTGACAAGGTTTGTTACATCGTAGCAAGACGCGCCAGAAGTCACAAAAAATGTTTAACTTCAAGTGTAGCTAAATAAATGAAAGCAAATGTGCCATCGCCCACTCGCTATAGAAATAGACGTTATTGGTGAAAGTTTTTCCAATGACATGCCTGTAAACTTATATTTTACCTATAATACACATAAAGTGTACGTATAAATATATATATTTTATCACAAAAACGTTTGTTTTTTTAAATAGTTGTCTAAATGCCTCTCAAATATGTAACGTTCCTAAAAAAAGAACTAAAATAAGAGTGAACGTCTTAAGCTCATTAGGAGAAAATGGGATCTTCCTTCTAAAACCTCTGGAATGAGTGATTTATCCTTAGTCCGTAGGAGATCTCCTATGCACTAAAGTCTTAATGTAAACACCGTCTGGGTGACAGGAGTACCTCAACTTCATTGACTTCAAGAATGAGAGAATAAAAGAATTCTGACTCTCTGGAATCATTAAAAATAGCAATGGAATGTTACCATGTAAAACCCTCCTTTTCTAGCACTTAATTCTATAAAATGCTATTTTTTTAAAACAAAATTTGCACGTATGAATAACGGAATACGAACTGAAGAAAGGAATAAATCTTCACACAAAAAAAAGCGAGGCAAACTAACTTGCGTTATTGCCAACCTCAAGCGTTAACCAGAGCAAATATAATGTAAGCGAGTAAACATCGCTTTAAAAATAGCTTTTAAAAGCATTATACGGAGAACATTTCACATGATCGTTTGCAGAAATTCATTTTAAAAAAACTGTAGAAAAGCTTTAAAAATATAAAAATTTTTCCCTGATAAGGAATTAAATGCATTATTTTTTTTTTAGTAGATATAAGGGATTATGCGATACGGCACTCGCTCACAGTACTCGTCCCAGTCGGGCCCATATTTCATCCTGCATAGAGTCTCATCTCTGATTTCGCGGTGAATAAGGAGGCCCGTTAAGAAAATGCCATAGAAATATGGCAAAATATGAGTAAAGCCTAAAAATATATAAAGAAAATGAGTTAGTGTGGGAAAAAAAAAAGTTTTTCAGCACAATGAGCAGCAGCACAATGGACAGGATGGATTGTGATCACAGAAGGGGGGGACTAAGAACGTGCGCGACTTAAACAGGAAAGGTAAGCCTTATGTAAAGTTGATTCGTCTGTTCCAAGTTCTTACTGGGAAACTTACCACAGGGCAAACACCACGTCCAGGCCATGATGAGGTCCCCCAAATAATTTGGATGACGAACAAATCCCCACCAACCAGACACCAGCAATTTCTTTCCAGACAAAGTCGGAATGGTTTTTAGGTCTAGAGAAAGACAAATCGCACAATGTATGGAGATCTAGCTATGTACGGCTTGGCGGAGAGGAAAGAGGGGATGTGATGGAAACATTTAAAACACATAAAGGGACGGAATTAGGGGGTGAGAGGGTTAGATGTAAAGATGTTTTACTTTAATGAGAAGTTGGAGAGGTTAACAGTGAAGGCATTTAAACATGCATGGGATAGGCATACGGCTCCTGAAGACGAGACCAACGACTGATTAACTGATGGAATAAATGAGCCGAAAAGGTCTCATCTGCTGTCACATACTGTAGGTAACATGGGAAGGGATGGCCACAGAGGTTACATTTTAGCTATCCTCGCGTAAATTTACTCACAAGCAAGCCTTGGATCATCGGGACTTTTCCGGAAGGCGTACTTCTGGTTATTTGCACTGAAGAATATGAAGTATCCGAGCACTAAAGGAAACAGAAAGCCCCATATTAATACCAGCTCTTTGCAAACACCCTAATGGGGTAGTACATGCGTCAAATATGCCTTGCTGTTAATGAAGAGGCTAACCCTCGTGAAAAACATCCGCATGGGAAGCCCCTGTGAACGTTTCCTCCCTGCGAGGAGTATAGAAAACTTACTGTTTAACGCAACAATGGCTGTAGCCATAGGCCAAGAAATGTCCATAGGATGATTGACCAAATAGAAGGCCTGCAGGCTATAAACGAAAGGCACCCACACCAAGTTTCCAAAGGCAAGCATAAAGCCGAACCCATCATGTACAATATCCATACACGTTAAGGCACTTTCCTAAAAAGAAACAAGTCAATTATTTAGACAATTGATTGGCAAGTCACATTATCATAAACCTTTTGAATCCCTCACTGGACCATAAGGCAGAAGACTTAATATGGTTAGGATGAAAAGATTACAGACAAAGAGCAGTCTCTACTAACATCCCTGAACTGTTACGGTTAGTTGGGGATGGAGCTTTAATGACCGGAGCATATTCCAGGAAGCCATGAGAGTAGATTTAGATGGAGTCAGATGGGGAGTATAAAATCTGCCCCGGTGTAAAGCATGGTTTAGTTAGAAGTTCCCTCTTACACCGTCAGTACGCCGATGTTGCACTGTATGGAAACAGAAGTGCTTTTAACTTCATTTTCTTTTAATGTAAACTGGTGCAATCGCAGTTGCTGTAATTATACAGTGTTTCAAATTGGGTTACAAGTTTGCTGCTCCAAATTTGAGCAGACAATGAAAAAGCCCTTTTCTTAAAGTTTGCACCAACAAAATAGAAAATATATAATCACCTCATTCCACAGGGCATGGGCGACATACAACAGCTGGAGACTGTTTACCAGGATCATGGACACCGACGGTACATCTCTTTTCTGTATGTACATTTCAGCTAAGAGCATTATAAAATTGATCAAAGTCTGGAAACAATAAGGAATATTAGTAACTTGAATATACGGCACCACTAGAACGGGCGAACAGTTTTAAAAAGTGGCCATTCCAAATAAAAATGCATTTTAGAAGCTTAAAAGCAGAAACTATTGCTAAGCACATGTTTTAAAACAAAAAGGCATCTGGCCACACTTTATCCACACAGTGTGGAACACATTAGGGTAATGCACAATTTAGGAGCCAATATCGGGTTCCTTCATAAACAAGGAGCAAACAATTTCTAGGAAAAGCCTAGGAACATGTGTCCGTCACCCTACTGCAATTAAATAAATAGTTGATCCCCCTTTCATCTTACATATTATGCTTGTGATATACCCTAGTAATGATATTTCATACACATGAATGAGTAAAGAGATAAATACCACTTACCCAGCCGATTAACCCTGGGCGCAGCTCAAAGAAATACTTAAGGTCAAAGCTTCCAATGCGAGGGTTTAATTCACGCCCCATGAAAAATTTATATATAAGAGTTCCTGCAATGGAAACAAACTGTTTTGTAATGAATTTATCGTTTAAAAACGATAAGCACGTAACTGATGAGTCTAACAGAGAAAGGAAAGATCCTCTTACCGGTGTTCCCAGCTGCAGAAAGGTCCTCCTCTGGGGTTCTGAGAGAACGTGCGTAGAGATAGATGCTTAGAAGTATAGAGATCAGAGTAGCAGAAGCCACAAACTGAAGATAGCGCTCGTACACATAGAGAAGATTTATTTTGTAGTAACTCATCACTGCTACTGATGCAGAAGTCAGTAGTAAAGCCATAAATCCTGCAAAGCATATAAATAAACGTTAAATAAAACGGACATAAGATTACATTTTAGGCGAGTCAGAAAAACACTAAATAGGGGGTTTGGGGGCTAATTCAACTACTTTTAACCATGTAAACATGGTTTGACAACGTAAAAAAAATAATTTATTGGGTCTGGGCTACTATGAGGCGTTCCAGCAAATACAATGTAGTCATTGGCTCTGTCTCCAGCTAACAGACTCCATACTAAGAATTATTCATGTCAAGTTTCCCAATATGTATTCTTTAAATTACATCAAACCTCAGGTTTATATAAGTTTAAATGTACGAAATTAAGAGTGAATACACACAGAACTACGAATTTGCCTAAATACACTTTTACTTTTAAGTCTGATTCTCCTGCAAAAACCATACCATTAATTCTGTATGGCAGCCTTTTTCCATTTGCAAGAAGTACACCATCAGCAACCTGGAAATATGAAATTCAGGATTACCAGGTATATTTTACATTTAAACAAACTTTTGTAAAATTTAAAAAACAGTCACACTAAAGGACTTAAGGGAAATGCTAAAAGGGGCATTTACAGATGCTAGCGTCTGTCGCTTATATATTAAGGGCATAAAATGTTCATGCTAATGAAGCACGTTTATTAAAAGTTATAGTCCTGCCATTATATGGACTCTAATGCCAGGTGTCCCCCTTCAAGTTAAATGTATGGAGAGATTTATATGTATTCCCCTTATGCACCTACACTCTCTCCCAGGCCCTCCATTCCTTCTTTAGCTTTCAGGAAATTGTATTAGCGGAACACATTTGCTGCATATGGGATTGATATTCACAGTGAACTTTGGCTTTCATGAAAGTTACAGGGGGTCTAAGGAGACCCCAGTGCACATGTGAAGAAAGCTCTCCCATTGATTTCAATTGCAGCTTCAAGCAACCAGAACTGGCGTGAAAAGTGCACCATGCAGGTAATGTCACACTCTGCGTTATCTTCTCCTAAAGGTATGTGGTTTTTATTTAAATTTTTCTTTCAGCAAATTTCTACAAAATACTTTTACAAGCAATCTTTGCTGAACTGTAGGAGCAGGATGCTACGAGTCCATAATTCATTTTACCTTCCCAATAGGAAGCATGTAGATCAGTGCCTGCAGAATCAGCCAGAGGATGTAAAACCCCAGAACAGCCGGATCCCATAAACTGGTAAACTGTATTCTTGGAACAAAAAATAAGTTGTCTGTATCTTGCTGCTGACATTTAATCAGCAAATAGAACAGGGCAGGAGGCATGGACAACATCATGAGAAGAGTCCCTGAAAGACAAACATTTACAAATTCTAAAAGTACTGTTTTTAAATAAGGAAGAATATACTGCATGCAAGCGAGTTACAGCTGCCCAAGGGTAGAATCTTTTTAATTTGTCTATAGAATAAGAGGTGAAACACAGAGCTTAGAAAACAGTACACAGTTACATGCAAAATCATTTCAATACACAATCACACAAATTGGGTATATAGAAAATGCCGGGACATCAGACCAATCCCCCTTCCCCATCCAGTCAGCCAGTTAATCAGGCTGTAAAGAGAAACCTAAACCAGTCGTTGGACTCGTCTTAGATTCAGGAAACAGGCAAGTGACCCAAATATTACAAATCAATATCCATTAATCAATACACAGACGGAAGCGTTTACCTATTGTCCCACCAAACTCCAGCTGCTTTGCGCTTACTGCAACAGGTTCTCTCTCTACAACCTTTTCTTCTAAGACTTCTTTTGGCACGATCTCCTCTCTTTTTGGTGGCAGACTATAACGCAACACCTTTTCACTTTTCTCAATCTCTTCTTCATTTTTGGCCTACAGAAGTTAAAGAATTAAATCATAAACACTTAAAATTAGCGTTGATGGGTTTCTGTAAAATGCCAGAGCATTCTCAGAATGGGGCTATTTAGCAAGGAACTCTACAGAATGCATAGGAAACATGCCTAACAAAGCAGAGATACTTTACACATTAAAACTCCACAACTGTATTGTATGGGTCGGCTGGTAGAAGTGGAGGGGACATCCAAAATTCAACTAGAACTACTAAACGTAGCATATTAAATCACTTTTCGGCCCAAATATAAGGATCATTCCTGAAATTGATTTGATACATGTATGCGATAGAACATAAAAAACGTGGCCAGAATTTGTAACCCTGAGCAGTCGGACTGAAACTAATTGCACCCTGAGCGGGGTTACATTAAGTGGAGATTAAAACCCCAAACAGGATTCCTCATGATGCGGAAGGAATTTGCAGAGTCTGTAGAGACTCTTATTGGGTCTCCTGCAGTGTGCATGACTTATGCTGGAGCCACAGGGATGCACACAACGATCAGAAGGGTATCTGTAGGACTCCCCTGACTGTTGAGCATGGGAACAACCCGATCGCTATGCAGGGGACCACGGAAGACCCCAAAGCGGATTTCTATACATTGTGCACTGCTCTCCGATACAATGCACAATAGAGCGCAACATTAAAAAAAAGTCCCATTGACAGTGCTGCCCAAGTACCTTAAAATAGAAAATTATATTACAAAAAGAAAATAGTGGACTATTTTGAACTAAGGTATCATTTAGGGGATATTCCGGAAGATAATTTTTTTTATATAGCTTTTTTGGGGGCAACAAATAAAAATGAAAATGGGGAATAAGCTTACTGTCTGTCAAAATTGCCCTAGTTAAATACCCTGGTGTCTCTTTTAATTAGCATTTGGTTTAAGGGATTGTTTTGATGTTTATGACAAACATAAGCGGTCCTTTTAAACATGCTACGTTTAGGGAAAGAAAATGGACTTTGATGCACCCGACCGTAAACCACAAGAACTATTGCTCATGCGCACATTGCTTTGTTTGCATGCAAAACAGGCCCAGGGGAGCCGCCTTACACAAGGTGGGCAGCTGCAGATAAATCATTTAAGCACATTGTATTGCAAGATATGCTTTAATTCTGAGCTTAGAAAAATCTATACAAACGCAACTGTATTAACACCTTTGTTATTTCAAACTACGGTGAACGTCAAAAGTTACCTGAGTCACTCTGTGGCGTATAACAGGTCTTAGAAGCCCCTCAGGCTCACCGTTGCGTTTTCCAATATTATAGTCATTAAACTTCTAAAATAAAAGCAAGGACACAAGCATTAATTTCAGCGCAGTTAATAGATGGCAAATTTACACAGACATGTAGGATCAAATAATTTAACTTAGCAGATCTGTCATTTATTTCCTTCTAAATGCTTAATCATACAAAAATTAAAGGACGGCTTTTATTATACTTTTATTTCATTTTATTTATATGTTTAAGTGCTCAGCTACACAGGGATCCCCTTTTTGAAAGCCTCTTGGCGATCAGATCACTATTTGCGTCACGATGTGTAATGTAATCATGTAAATATTTAAGCCAGAGTGTTAAAACACAATTCACATGTTGCTGAAAAAAAATAGTAAAATGCGCTTGTGTGACTACTCTGGCTTCGCGTACGGTGCTTGTCCGCTCAAATGTAGTAAACACTGGCTCTACTGCAGGTAAGCAACACGATAAAAGAATAGCTAATGACATTCTGTAAATTCCTTTTTTAATTTTTTGCACAAGAGTAGAAAAATTTACAAACTATTAATAAGCTGTGTAAAACACAATCGTCCTTTTAATGGAAATTACCAGGGGCGTAAGATGAACTTTTAATACTTCCTTTCGGATCTCTCTGAGTAAGGAGGATGCCGGATTCTCAATTTTTGGGGTACGAGTAGGAGACTTTGAGCGCCGTCCGGGTGACCGAGACCTTGATCGGCTTCTGCGTCTAGAAGGAGAAGCCGAGCTTCTTTTGTTACGAAAGAAGTTTAGGGTCTATCAAGAAACAAAGGATTCCAAATGATTTTGAAAATTCACGTTGATATTAATAGCTTCGATAACTAAAATCACAGAAGAAACTCGTCACAAACAGCAAACAGATAGGAAAGCGAGATTCCATTGATTGCCAGGATTCTAAAACACACGGCTTCATTCATTAAGCCGCAAGCTATAGATTAAGATATGGTAAAACATTAAGCAGTGAGAAGATGCAATGAAAAAGCCATAGAGTAGCCCCCCCCAAAAATGGCAAAGTCTCAGGTCTATTGACTTTAAAAAGGGCTTCATATTTCAGCCTCAGATTCAGAGACACAGAGCTAAAGGCTAAAGAAAGAAATCCCCTGATAGTGGAGTTCAGATGTTAAATTTAGATCAACTTGTAAAAAGTTGATATTAAAATAATAAATCTGAATATGCTGAAGAATTGGTAACCGGGCTCTTATACAGATAATCTAAATATTAATAAATATAAACTCTGTTTCACATAAGATACATAAAAAATTATCAGTGCGGAATTGGATTTTAACATTCAGGCAAAACTTTAAACCAGGGTGTTAAATTTATTTTTTTACTATTATTTTTGAAGCCTACTTCACGCTAACCCTACAAAAGTTTGCATTATTTTGTTGTATTTTTACTGACTTGGACTATGCCTTTTGTTTCCATGACAATAGGAAAGTTTGAATCGTTTTTTATTCGTTATATTTTCAAATTTTGATTTTAATTACCGATTTTTAATTGAGAATTACTTTTTATTACTATAATAAGGCCGTTGCCCTCAGGTGAGAAATTGATGATGTAAGAAGAATGGATCGCAGTTGACAAGGCCATTATAAGGTGACATTACCTGCTCCTTACCTTAATATCGCTCTCCCTTAGCTCAAGTTCAGTCCCATCCTTATAACGCACTGTGTACAGCTGGTCCACATCATCAAACGATACAACTCTGACTTCATAGTAAAGGCTGCTTCCCGGCCACCGACCCATCACATCCTCACCATCTTCATATTTTCGACCGGGCATTTTCAAAAGTCCTGCGCAATAAAAATGCAAGTTTAAAATCAAATTACATCAAAATTAATTGTATAAAAATTCAATAAGGGTGTTTCAGTTTGTAGCAGAAAAAAGGGAAATATACATGAAATTATCAGCTAACACGGCGTCCGACAATTATTTCCAAACGCATTTGAGTTAAGAATATAATGTAACATTTTCCATGCACCGGAGCACATTAAGAAACACTCCAGCCATCACATGCACTTTAACTCTCACTTCAGACCTCTCACTTCAGACCACTGCCTTCTGCCATAGCAGAATTTCCCTGCCACTGCTTCAGTGTTTATAAGTGGACCAAACAGATACGTCAGGGTCAGTAACGCCCATTCATAGCTCTGCGATATCAGTTGAGGAGCAGTTATGCAACGCGTCTTCCAACCACGTGTTAACCCCTTCTCTCTTGGTAAACACTTACTTTGTGCTGCAGAGGATTCTATCCAAACAGCTCTGTGGATGTATGTACGCAAGTAAATAAGCGGCACGACAAGAACACGCGTGTCAAGGAAAGCGAACACGGCCAGTTGTATTCATGTTACGTTTAGACTTTCTTTTATTCTAAATAATACCGGAGATTCTCTCTTCTATCACTTTATGATACAAAAAGACAAAGCAATGCTATACAGGACGCAGCTGTAACAATATCCTTCGTTACACACACAGTTACATCTCTACTAACGATAGTCACGCCAATAGTGACCGGTGCGTGTAGGAGTCCATTACACAATCTGTATTATACCGCACTTTGTATAAATATAATGAGGGAGGAGTAAAGTACGCAGACTGATATTTATCCACTTAGTAGATCTATCCCTGACTTATGCGATACTGTACTGCGGCAAACCCACCAGCTTCTCCACTAACGCAGCCCAAGGATCTGCATTATAATTATGTGTCATTATTGGTCAATGTAGACTGAATTTTAAAGAGGAGCCCATTGTACAGCGCTGCAGTATATGATGTCGCTATATAAAATAATAAGGATTGTTGAACCGCATTCAGGATGTATTTAGTCACTGATGGGGCGCACACACACACACACATATATATTTATATATATATATTAGTATACACACACACATACACCTTTTACTTGCAGTCAGTTAGCTGTCATGAATTAAGAGCAAAATATCCTGGAAAAAAAAACATTTTAAGCAAACAGTTCATTGACACAAATCTGGGGCCACATCAGACAGAAGCCAACGATGTGCATGAAACTATGTGTGTATGTGTATAGCTATGCGTGTATTTATACATGTATATCTGCGCATGTATTCATACGTGTATATCTGCGCATGTATTCATACGTGTATATCTGCGCATGTATTCATACGTGTATATCTGCGCATGTATTCATACGTGTATATCTATGTAGCTATAGATCTATATCTAAAGCACGCGAGGCGGACCCCCTTTATCTAATGTCTCGGGTTGTCTTAGTCGGTTCTAATTTTTCCAGACCCTTGGAATGTTAAGGACAGTAAGAATCGATGAAAGAAATAGAAAAACTAGTTTTGCAACAAATGCCCAAAAGCGACGTTTCTATAGCGCCAGCACATGCAGGAGAGCGAATATATTTAATTGCATTAAATCAGCAATGTAATTAGAGAAAAAAAAAAGGTCAGAATTCACACAATTAACTCCAAGTGTCTGATCTTTGTATTTATTTATTTTTTTATACGCAGCCCCATTTAACCCTTTTAGTGCCAGAGTGACAATAACTTTGAATGCAAGACTTTTACTCTTCAAGCGTCAGAGGGGGGGGGGAATACAATTAAAGTTTTTAACCCTTTCAGGTCCAAGATTTAAACTTTACGGTTTTTTTTCTTCTTCAAACACAATTTTAGTAACAGAGAGTAATTTAGGTGATTTTAACACCAAGCTTTTAACCAATTAATTGCCTGGGCCTCTAGCAGATTAAAGGCCCGTGACATGACCCCCGCGCATGCACATGACGCACGGACCCCGTCAGGGTGCAAGGAAAAAGTTTGGCCGAGAGCAGGGGCATCTCCCGCCGCCATTGTCACCCCTCCTCACCGCTGCCGCTGGCTTCTCCAAAAACAGCCGGTGTCTAGATACTCCGCTCCGGAATACGCCACCCACAGGACGCCCTCTACGCTGCCTCCGGAAAGTTCGGACGCACTCAACCGCCCGAGCCCGCTTCCTCACAAAGTTCTGTAAAAAAAAAAAAAAAAAAAAAACCCGCTCTGGGCGCGAAGCTTTGTGATTGGCTGCTAGGCGAGAATTCAAACGTGCCCCCCGGTTACGATTGGCCGAAGCAGGTGGTTGCAGGCGGATAAGTCCCTGTGACCCAGCCTTCTTCTAATCTGACAGAAACGCGATAAAATGAAGGCGGGAGATGGGGGCGGGGTCAGCTGTGTTTACCGGCTGTCAGAAGCGGTGAGTGACGCAAACAACAATTAAACGTATATCCATTAACCCCTTAAGTCGCAGGGGGTTTGGGTACCGTAAGCCCCGGAGATATTTTGCCGTTTTTACCACATGTGGTTTCATTAAGATTCTTCTCCGTCTTTTCTGAACTCACAGAAATTATACATCCTTTCAGAACAAATGGGGCTTAGAAACCATAGAAACGTGCCAAAAATAATAATTGTGATTCCTGGTATGGAAAAAAACTAAAAAAAAAATATGTTCTGGAGGGGTAATAATTTTAATAATTATGGCTTAAGGGGTTTGGTGGTAGTGAACGGCGGGGGGGGCTATAGAGGTCGGGCAATTGGGTGTGAGGGCTATTTTTAATTATTCTTTTATTTAATTTTTTGCACTGTTATCATAGTAATGTGGATAGAGATCCCTCTAGTGGCCCCTGCAACATGTTTATATGTTTACATGTATATATTACATCATGTAGCTCAATTTATTGTTTATGTTATTTTTTTTTGTGATTTTTGTAAAATTACATTTTTTCTTTTACTTTTTCCACTTGTGGGAAGAGGGAGAAGCGTAATATCGCACTCTGTTCCCTGCGATCCCCCGGTGGTCACCTAGCAACCTGATGCGTTTCGCTGGGAGGATGCTGATTCAGTTATGCTCACGAATTTAAACCGCCTGTTTTTCTTCTGCTCTTTGGTGCTTTTTTTTTTAAACATTACCCCTGCGGAAGCTGGGATCAGTGGCAGAACCAACGTTATCCAATCAATTTCCTGCTGGGGTTTTCCCCCTCATTTTTCTCCCTACCGGCCTCCTGCAACCGCACTGATCCAGGTCATAAAGGCCCTTTCTAAACTAATTTTAACCGGCACGGGGAGACAGAGGCGTATCGGGGGTCATGTGACGTCATGTGACCCCACGGTGAAACACTGCGCGTGAGCAGCCACAGGCAAAGCTGCAGGAGCGGTGAGAGGTTGGGATGTATGTATGTATGTATGTATGTATGTATGTATGTATGTATGTATATATATATATAGGATGGGTAATTGTGTGTGTGAGCATGGGTGTGTACGTTTGTGTGTGTGAGAATGGAGAGGAGAGTGGAGTATGTGTTTGTGAGTAAGAGTGTGAGTAATTTGTGTGTTTACATATGTTGCATGTTGGAAGGGGGGAGGCAAGGGGCAACGATGGCACAGACCAGTTTTGTGGGGGCAATAATGGCACAGACTAGCTGTTTAAGTAGGGGGGCCCGGGGGGATTTTCGCACCAGGGCCCTGTGGTTTCTAGTTACGCCCCTGCCTGAAGTCTTATTAGAACTCACAGGAGCTCATCCTGTTGTTATCAACTGTCCCGAGAAATGCCTCTTAAGTCCCACTTTTGCTTACCTCTTGTCACCCAGTGTCTCTGTGCAGTCTATGTGCTGTTCAGCGACGACTGTCTACCTCTGCAGCCTCCACGGGAGCGAAGTTCAGCATAAGAAATGCTGATAACCTTCTGACTTTTTCATTTTATGAATCTATTAAATGAAAGCTCAGCTTTGAGGCAGAACAAGCGTTTCTAAATCACAAACAGGGAGGCAGAGGCTCCTTTCCTTCATGTGGTCTAACTGTCCGTTCTGTAGACCTCTACCTTTTCTCTACGTCTGGACCTGGTGGCCCTGGGAATGACCCCCTTTAACGGCACTCTCAGAAGCTTGCCAATAAAAATTGTGATATTTGTATCGTTTGAGAGGCTAAACCATCCATGATCTCTTTCTGGCAAATTGCGGGATGAGAGGGAATGAAAGGAAGAACTCCGCTGGATGCTTTCTCTACTGCATGAAACCTATAGCTTTTTATAACGTTATCAACCAACTTTAGAACAAAAATTACACAAAGAATAACATCTGAAATCAATACAACGAATGGGAATGTTAAGTGCTTAAAAATGTATTCGTTATGGAATCTTAGCGTCATCTGCCATATTTTACCAGCACAGTGATAAACAAAAATGTGTTCTTATATCTATTGCCATGACAGATGTGTAACGTGGTGCGGTCATCCAAACACATATATGTGCAGCAGAAGAACAGGTACGTATCAATTTACATTCGGAATGCCTGAATAATAAAACCTTCTGCCAAAAATGTTTTTCATGCTACCCTATCAGTAGCTTCCACAACTACCGGGGAGGATTCTCGACATGAGCGAGTGGGCTTGTTTTTGGCCCATTCGTTTTCGGACAACGAATTCCATTTCCTTCCCATTCGTTTCGGACAAAAATCTGGGGTTATTTTAAATTTGGAAACAAGATTTGTTTTCTGGTGCCAAGATTTACTCCAACTTATTCCCTCAGACACTCACTCTCTCACACTCTCATTTTCATTCACTCCCTCTCATGTCTCCCTACCTTTTCTACCCACCACTTCCGCTTCCGTCTCACAGCTCCACTTCCATGTCTTGCATTTTCTTGCTCAGCATCTTCTTGTCCTCTTTTCTCCTCTCTTCTCTCTTCTTTCTTTTGTCTGCATCTCCACGGACATAACCTCCTGCCAAACTTTTGCCAAATTAAAGGGGCCGATAAACAAGTAACAGGTGCATATGGTCAGCACGTGACTGCAAGTGAAAATACATGAAAGACAAGGTAATTATCTGCAATAAATTGGTCAGCAGCACAGACTGACACGTGACTGAGAAGCTCCTTGTAGCTATGAGATCCTAGGTTCACCTCCTGTGCCAGGCATCACCCCAACGAGCTGTCTGCTCATGCTGGACACATGCTGGATTGTAACCCTGACACACACCATACAGTAACATGCACACACATACTCTCACGGCATATACTCACACACCTATACTCTCTCACACCATGCACTCATACACACTCTCTAACACCATGCACTCATACACCCATACTCTCTAACACCATGCACTCATACATCCATACTCTCTAACATCATGCACTCATACATCCATACTCTCTAACACCATGCACTCATACACCCATACTCTCTCACACCATGCACTCATACACACTCTCTTCCACTAGCGTGTGTTGAGGACTGGCTGGGCTGAACGGTTCTTATCTGCAGTAAACTTCTACGTTGCTGCCATTCTAACTTGCTTTCTTGCAGAATGCATAGGCAAGAAGGTGGCTTCCACGTCATGCCATCGATTAATCAAAGCATTATGCAGAACCACGTCCGCGGTGTTTATTGTGAGAACATGGATTGTTCAACCTATATTCTCACATTTCATCATGTCTAGCTGGGCTGCACAATAAGCGGCACAGCTGGACAACTCGGCTGCCTAAAGCAGGAAATGCTTATAGTTCTGTTTCCTTGATCTGGTTCAGTGACATAGGATGAGGTGACTAAGTAACCACACAGTGAAAATGTCTGATATCTAAAAGAATATGGAATAGTGAAAAAGCAACATAACTGAATTATTCAAAATATTGAAATAATTTAAATTAACAAAATAAAATGTATTTAAATAGAAACATAAACAATGAGAAAAGGGAGATAAAGAGAAATGAAAAAGATGAGATAAAAGAAAAGAGAAAACATAGCGAGAAAAAGTCCACGTTCACTTTCTGCACCCAAATTATATTGCTGTAATGCCTCGATGACAAGGCATTCAGCAACACTGAGATCGGCATCAGGGCCGTGTCTGGCCCCTCCCCGGGCCGTCAAAGTCTGCCATACAGTGTATGGTGGCAGACGCCCGTTTTAAAAGAGCTTAGGAGGCGATGAACGATCGCCTCCAAAACTTCAAACTCCCACCCCAGGACGCCGGGGACCGCTCTGCAGAGCAGTGACAACTGATGGTGACATCAGAGGAAAATTATTTTTACGTGTTACCTGTTGGATATTTCATTCGTTATTCATGTGTATACAATGACTATGTATCTCCAAGCACACAGTAATAAAACCCCCAGTGCTGTATACAATAATATAACCCCCCAGCACTGTATACACTAATATAACCCTCAGCGCTGTATACAGTAATATACCCCCCCGGCGCTGTATACAGTAATATAACCCCCCAGCGCTGTATACAGTAACATAACCCCCAGTGCTGTATATAGTAATAACCCTCATCACTGTATACAGTAATACACCCCTCAGGGCTGTATACAGTAGTAACCCCAAGGGCTGTTTATAGTAATATAACCCCCAGCACTGTATACAGTATCATCATTCGGTGTTCACAAAAACCTGCTTTTTACATAATTTTGTTCCAATCTAAAAACCTGGAGGCCACCATTTTTGTCAGTCGTGATATTTTCCCGGCTCAAACACCACACTGAGCTGATTCTTCATTACAATGTACAATAGACTTTCATTAGTGATAGTGTCTGGCTGGGTGATTAAGATTGAGCTATTCTATTTTTTTCCACAGGCAGTATGATAAGGAGTCGGGATGGTGGTTGATGGCTCAGATAACAGATAACTTATGCAAACGGCTAATATGCAGCTGCCTAAAACATTTTATTATAGGGCAAAAGCTAGGACTGTTTAAAAAAAAAAACTGCACATTTTTGGCAATATATTTTTATCTGATATCATTACAATATTTTAAAAACTAACTTAATTCTAGGACGAGTTCCCTTGGAGTTCCCTTTAAACATGCCTATTTTATAAGCTACACGAAACGGTTTGTGCATTTAACCAAAAATGCTCAAAATGCATTGTTTTCAATGGGTTTAGGGACCGCCCATTGTCCTTAAGGGGTTAAAAAACAGACCATGAATTATATGAATAAGACAACCATATTCAAAATGAAGATCTAAAAAAGATGTTTCCCAATCAGCAGGTGCGGCACGCATTACGTTATCACGAACATATTGTTTAAATTTGAATATGAATACGGTTTTATTCTTTTGCATCTTGTGCGGGTTATGCCTGTTTCCGGAAATATTTCCTGTTTTAAGAGAATCTTGCAACATTTCGTGTTGTGTGCCGCTGCAAAAGCACAAAAAACACAATCCGTTACTAAGTGTCCATTTGGGACACTTACGTTACTTTCTGAAAGTACAAATGTTCCGTGGAAATAAATATACAGGAAAATAATTTTTCGTGTGTTAGTGTGTGTAAGTATAGTGCTGTGTGTTAGTGTGTGTGTAAGTATAGTGCTGGGTGTTAGTGTGTGTAAGTATGCGATGTGTGTTAAGTGTGTGTAGTAATCTGGGTGTGTTGTTAGTGTGTGTAAGTATTAATCGAGTCTGTGTGTTAGTTTGTATAAGTTATGTGTGTGTGTTAGTGTGTGTAAGTATAAGTGCTGTGTGTTAGTGTGTGTAAGCATCGCGCTGTGTGTTAGTGTGTGTGAAGTATAACGCTGTGTGTTAGTGTTGCGTGAAGTATAGTGCGTGTGGTTAGTGGTGTGTAAGTATGTGCTGTGCTGTTAGTGTGTGTAAGTAATATGTGCTGTGCTGTTAGTGTGTGTAATGTATAGCGGTGTGTGTTTAATGTTTGTGTAGGTAATGTGCTGTGTGTTTAGTGTGTGTAAGTATATAGCGCTGCTGTGTTACTGTGTAGTAAGTATAGTGCTGTGTGTTAGTGGTGTGTAAGTAAATAGTGCTGTGTGTTAGTGTGATGAAGTATAGTGCTGTGTGTTTTAGTGTGTGTAATGTATAGTGCGTGACTGTAAGTGTGGTGTACGTATATGTGCTGTGTGTTAGTGTGTGTACGTAGTACTGCTGTTTGGTAGTCGTGTGTAGTATAGTGCTGTGGTGTTAGTTGTGTAGGTATAAGTGGCTGTGTGTTAGTGTGTGTGTAAAGTATAGTGGCGTGTGTAGGTGTGTGATAAGTATAACGTGCTGTGTGTGCGATAGGAGAAAGCTTGGGTTCCTCATTAATTTGCAGGGGGGTCCGGTATTTTTTGTTAAGCCGCTCCTATTCGTATTTAAAAATAGAACAGAAAACTTTCACTTTCTGCTTTCCATTATTGAATTTCAGTTTTGGTCGTTCAATAATCCAGGCAGCTTCTGAAAATCCGGTTTTTATATTCCCCGCACAGGATGTCCGGTTTTGCTGCCGATCATCAGGGGATGCTTTTGGAAGTTACAAGCAGATGATTATTTTACTGCGTCATTAACTGATAAAACGAGAAGCTTTTCCTATTTTCTTTCCTGCTTCCTATTTGTGTTTAGTGAATGTTTTGTAAGTATCCAGTGCTTGAAGAAAATTCACATTTGAATATGTTTTAGTGAATAAATTTTTTTAAAAGCAATTTTAATAAAAGGACAGTCCTTAGGGTATGAATATTTCCTGTTTGCTTCCAAGTATTGATTTGTTTTATCCGTATGCCTTTCTCTGGTTTTTACCCCCATATCTCTTATTTTCAGCCTCATTATTCCGCCCCCATTCCCCAAGTTATCCGGCTCCGCTCCTCAGTTTTTGCCCTCTTGGTCTGGTTTCACGCACCCTCTTCTTCTCCTTCCTGATGTCTTCACCTTATCTTTAACACTCATCACCTTCTTTATCCCTTTTCTGTTCTGCACCTCCATGTCTGCTCCTTTAACCATTTTAACAATGATTTTTGTTTTTACATTTTCCTGGAAATCTTGAGACATTTAGCTCGCGTTTCATTACTCATTTCCCTTCTTTCTCGCCCCTCAGCTCCATTGCCCATCTTCAGAATAATTCAAAGGGAACTCGTTGACTTTACAGAAGCCGGTTATTCTAGAAGGCATCATTGACCGTTGGCCGTGCGCGGAGTAATGGAGGTAGGAGATTATATTGTTTAGTTTCCTAAAATAAAATTCCATTTCAAGAAAGAGCTTCAGAATTTCCAACTAAGGAGAACATAAGCAGAATGACAAATAAAATGACTAATCTTAAGTGCGACTATTAATGTATACCATTTGGAAGCAAAAATATATACATTTTGTTGTTTTTTGGTGTTGTAAACAACACTTGCTGCATAAATTGTTTTACTCGATGGTACCAAGTGACCTTGAGTATGAAGAATTTTCACCTTGACTTTCTTCCCAGCTGTAGCTCTAGAAAAATTGCCACGGACTAAATATGGGGTAACTTAAAGTTTGACCCTGACTTTTATTTCTGCTCATCGCAAAGCTTAAACACTCTGTAAATTGCCTTATTTTTAAAATGAAAGTAAAATCATCATCTGAGCGGCCAAATCAACATGGTATCCATGGTACTGGAAACAGCGATGTCGCCGTAATTACAACATAAAGGGCTAATCACATTATACTGCCAATAAAAGGGGGTTATCAATCATTTATATTCAACAGTGTATTTTACTTTGAAGGTAAGTGGGCGTTTTGCCGTTAACTTAGCTTTAAAAAGCCATTACTATTTTGGCTTTGCGGCTTGCCCCTTGCTTGCCACGCCTGATCCACCCGGATCAGGTGGGCTTCGTGTTGGATAGGGAGGCCCCTGACAAAATTCCCCGCGCCCTGGGCGTCGTTCATGCGTCCCGGTTGGCTGGGTCTCCAGCCTTGTTACTTTCGCTTGACGCGGAAAAAGAGTTTGACCGGGTCGATTGGGACTATATGTGGGCGGCGCTCAGGGCTTTCAGTAAAAGGAAGGGTAAAAGGAATATAGGGGGCTATAAGGCATATCAGGCGGGCACAGTGGCATATATGGGGCTATAAGGCATATCAGGGGGCACAGTGGCATA
>VKOC01005371.1:0-29966 GCA_009364415.1 Spea multiplicata | reverse complement strand
CCCCAGTGTGACTGTGGTATCTTGTGTGCCCCCCCTATTTATTGTTTCTAGAGTCGCCACTGTTGTGAGCAGCGTGAAAATGTATTAGGTGAGGTTTCATTTGTTGTCCAAGTGTCACCTGCGGGATTTGGCTTTTAATGCTGTTACCTCAATAACATTTTAGCTATCATTGTGCCCATTATGGTAGATCTTCTAACTCCTCAATCTATCTATACTTATACATCTTATTTGCACACAGGAGGATGCTGTGGTAAAATTCTTCGATCATCATCTGCTGCTATTAAACTCACATATCCACCAAGGGACTTGCTTACCTGCCTGGCTTCGAAGACGGCACACCTGTTCATAGCTTGTTATCAGAAGCTTCTTTTTTCTGCTGCTTACAGTGCTTGAACATTAATTCCAGCCCTTGAGTTTGGTTTAGTGTTGCAGTTTTGTTGTTGGCTTCTGACCCCAGGTTTTCATGTAGACATCTTGCCCTTAAGTATCTGTGATCGGCATACTGTTTACCCCGCTTGGACTCTGCTTTCATATGCTTGTGTTGTGCTTTGGCACCTGTGATTCAGCTTCCATGTTTTTTTCTTCTCATTGGTACCTTGCTTGTGACATAATGTTGCCGGCCAAAGACTCATGTTACAGACTCTTGCTACTCTTGCCTGCATTATCATCCGCTCTGCACAGAGATCTGCTTTGTCCACTCGCCCATCACCATCCTTTACCCACAGACTCTCTGCCAATCTTTCCTGCAGATGGTGTCAAAGTTGGATGTCAAGGCATCTGCAGACAGCCATCAAAAAAGGCACAGGTGTCCTGTCGCCCTGTATAAGGCCCTGTGAGCCTACCTGTCCCACACCTGATATTTACAACGGATTACTGGAGCACAACAAAAGATTCAATAAAACAGTTTGGATTGTGACGGGCAAGTTCAATTGTGTAATTGTGAACCTGTCACAGGAGGAAGCAAATAATATAAAAAAATTAATTAAGGAAGATAAATGGTTAAAATAAACAGGGAAGTGAGGTAACAAACACTTCCCACTTCAATCTTTTCTTTACCCCCTATAAACCCACCTGTATGGTATACAGGTGATATTTTGTGGTTGGTAACGGTAACCACCCTAATTATGCCAATCAATACTTTACCCACTGTAGCACCTGCCCTCTGACTTTTCTTGAAATGAAGTAATTTCATTTCTGTGTTGTTTTGTTTTGTTTCACACAATACAGACCCTTGGGTAACATTATCCATGTGTAAAAAAATACCTGTCTGTACAATATATAATGTACCATGACCATAGTCTAGACAAGCAGTTATCTCGAGAAGTCATGACACGGGGTGAGGTCCATCTATTTACACTTAAAGTGTCAGTAGGTTCAACAGTGAAAATGTATGTATATATTCACATGCACCAATGGCTTCCAGCTATGCATCCTCCATTGACTTGAATGAGCACCATAGACTTGACCAAAGGGTGCTTAGGTGGACCTCATCTCTCCTACTGTAAATGTAATCACACAATGCATTCTGTTGTTATTTTAGGCATGCCAAATACAGAGCTAAACAAATAATTATATATGTATACTGATATGGATTCATACCCAAAAGCAAAGCTTTTTGGGTACATATGGCAAAGTTATTCATCTTAAAAACTTTCAATAAAACTCAATACAAATAAATCTCCAATAATTGCTTCCTACTGTATTAATTTGAATTAATAAACAATAGCTAAAATTTGAACACTTTTGATAATGTTTAGAAACCCATAATAATAATAATAAAAAGTAGGGGAGTGCACAATCAAGCCAAATGAACTATAAATTAAAAAAAAAATCTGAATACAATCAAAGAAGATGTTTTTCTTAGGCTACATTAAATTGTGATGGGACTGTAACTACTCAATGTTCTTTTGGTATAGAATGACCAAGCATATAATTCACCATTTGGGGAACATTTTCTGATACCATCATTAATATCCCCGGGGCCATTTGGGATTAAAATCATCTCTGGCATTTTAAGTTGTATATTCAGCCGACATCTATACAATACGTTATTAGACTTCTGCAGCGTGCAACCATATGTATCTAGCCATCAGCGACACATACATGCACCAAAGGACAGGATCTTCCACATTACTGACTATATGGGAGTCTCCAGCATGCAGCATGTATGCCTGGATCGCTTTTTATTCTGTACAAGCAGCAGACCTTGTCCTTTACCCATGAAGGACTAATTTACTTCTGGTTTTTAGATGTTCTATATGCATATTGGCGCCCTTATGCCCAGTACCCATTCCACCATAAATGTTTGAATTTAAAAAAAGTTTTGGGACAAAGTAACTGTTTTAGTATCATCGATTAGCAAATGCACGTCAAGAGACCAGTAAATATGACATCCGTTACTTTTAAATTGATTTAATTCAAAACTGCAATTTGATTTCACTGTTGTTTTGCAAAACTGTAGTTTTGCCGTGTAGACACATTTAGAAGATATCTTTTTGACCTTCTCCCAAAAAGCACTCATTCAATTATTGCAAAATATGACAGACTAAAGTATCAGAGCTTAGCAGTCATCAGAGCTTTTACTGAAGATTTCTGTGATGATTTTGAACCCAGTGACATACTGTAGAAGGCATTGTAAGGTAATATAATGAAATTAGTTATGGAAAGTGATACATTAATGTTTGTTTAAAAAGATTTCTGTTTTCCTATACTTAGAAATAGTTAAACCATTAAGGATGCTGAAATCTGAGCATCTGGCTTGCGATTTTTTTTTTTTTTGCTGTCGCAGCTGAAACTAGTAAGCATTATAGAGTTTCTGATCACCAGGGACTTTACGATCTGTCTTAGGCTATTTCTGCCGTAACAATAGTTCTCACTGTTTCCCAGCAATCGCATCTGCAATAGACTACAATGAGCAGGTGAACAGCACGGTCTGCGTGAGAAGCAATATTCTGGTCGAATCCTACTAAAATATTCCAAGGAATCGCATAAACCCACGGCAAACTAGTGATCTGGCCCAATCAATTTGTCGTGATCAGGGAGGTGGAGTTCATCAGTTACATTTATTGTTGCAAATTTGCAAAATGAGTTGAATTCCGTAATTGGCAGGGAAATTTCGTAGCATGTTTACCATCTGTTCTCCATAGGATAAATGTTGCATTTGGCACTCTGTGGTTGGCAAATTATGAAACCTAGCATGGCCACCAAATTTGACTTAAGATTGCCACCATTAGTAAGCGTGAAAACTCTGGCAACTCTTCACATGACACACGTCTAACTCGTACCGCTATATTGTAGGTTGTTTTTAGTTTAGTCTTGGTATGATGTCACTTTCCTCTTGTGGGATCATGTAAGGTATCAGAGCCCAGAACAGGTCATTTAGGGTCATCATATAAGAAACTTTGCCTGTTGTTTCCATAACAAGAAAAATAACAGACCTACATAATAAACGTATGTAATGGACCTTATGTGTCTACTACCAGGAGCAATGCCAGTGATCCTCACATCCAGGTCTTAGTATCTGCATGGTTATTCTCTTATCTGGAAGTTTGTTTTTTAATCAATCAGCCTTAGACAAGAGGATTGAAAAGATTGAAGATTACCTCAGGAAAAGTAATTAAATGTTCAGAAATTCTCATCTGAATATTTGCTTGACGTTTAAAGATGTTCTCCTCTGTAAAGGCATGAGTGTGCTCTTGGGTATATTTTAGCTGCAGCGGAGTTGAACTACACAGTGACTGAGCCCAAACTGACAGTAGACAAGGTGGCACTTGACAACCTGTGAAGACAGCCCAGCATCTTGTAACTTGATGAGTTTCTATTCCGTTTGAGTTAAAATTTACAGTACTGCAGTTATCTCTGTAGATTGACAGCTTGGACCTTTGTGGACTGATATGCATACGTTTCAGAAGTACAAAACAGGAACATGTTACTCAACAAGTACACAAACTGAAATTGTAAAAGAATGAACTTGATCTATCTCCTTTCCCCCATCCTTAAATACTTAGCTACTATGTTACATTGAAAGGTCACCGCAGCTTTGACAGCAGACAGGGATTAGCACTGGCAGAATCAGGAACAGTCTGAAATATTACTGATTATTCCTGCAAAAAAAAAAATTACTGTTTTGCGTTTCTGTCCTTCTGTGAAGCCGATATTTACCAGGGCCAGTTGAATAGCATAAAAATCCAGGTAGAGGAAACACAAGAGAGATGGATACATTTTTTTTGATCAGGTGTTACCTCTGTGCAGAATATAATGAAGTCTTCACTGAGCTCTACACAGAGAATCGGCATAAGACTCCATATACTGATCTCTCGATAGCAGCTACATTACCATATGTCCTGCAATTAAGAAATAAGCCATTCTACTTACATTAGTGATGTGTGGCACGTCTATTCATTTCCACATACACAATTGAGCTAATTATTCAAGTGAAAATTTAGACCACAAATAATAATGTTAATATTTATATTGCTGCCTTTGAAATTGAAAGATATTGTAAATCCTGCCGATGTTTCATAGTGCACATCAAGCTAATAGAACAATTTGCCAACTCACCTACGCACATGCACTTCTATCCTGAAGACTGTCTCCTGCACACCTGAACATACACAAAGCATCCTGATACAGTGTTATGAAAAAGTATTTGGTCTCTTCCCCATTTCTTCTGTTTGCTTATTTGTCACATGTAAATATTTCAGATCATCCAACTAATTTTAATAAAAGACAAACACAATGTTAGTAAACACTCAATTCACCTTTTAAATGATCATTTCATTTATTGAAGGTAAAAAGTTCATCCGAACCTATATCATACATGTTAAAAAGTAATTGCCCACCTAAAACCAATAACTAATAGTAAAAAATGTAACAAAAAACAAAGATAACTCCAGCTCACCATTTAGATGTTTTGCAGAGACGCTTCAAATTGCAGGGAGCACGGGATAGAAGGCCGAGCCATATCCTCGGTTAATCCAAATAACAGTTTAGATAGACGATCCAGCTCTACAAATAAGGGTTAAAAATTCAAAATTTAATTAGACCAGTTAAAACATGATAGACAAAAAAAGAGAAAAAAAGAGAGATGTGCTCAAGTGATTGAGAAAAAATACGCCAACGCGTTTCAAACCTTACGGTTCTTAATCATGGCTTCATAACTAATAGTGCCACCCTTGATGGCAACTACTGCAATCAAATTAGTCTTTTACATCACTGTGGACCAATTAATTTTGGCATGCATTTCTTGGCAGAATTGTTTTAATTCACCCACATTTGAGGGTTTTTAAGCAGGAACTGCCTTGTTAAGGCCATGTCACAGCATATAAATCTGATTCAAGTCAGCACTTTGACTCAAACCTTTATTTTGTCTGCTTTGAGTCATTCCTTGTCCTGCTGCAACTTTGCTTGAACTTTAGGTCATGAACTCATGCGCAATTCATGGTTCCATCATTTATGACAGGTTGCCAAGGTCCTGAAGCAGTGACGCCTACTTTACTTTTCAAAACAGGTTCTATTTAATTGATTTTTAGATTTAACAGGACTGACAATAATCATGCCTAGGTGTGTCTGGCAGTGCTGTAACAGCCACGGCCACAGGAGTCGTGACTGTGCCTGCCACTTTAGGGGGTTTGGTTGACCACTTTTCCAACTGCTCTCCATGCATGCAAAGGGCCCGCAGCGTACCTTTTTGGCGATTGCAAACTGTGCAAGCAGCCTCACTTGTGCTCCTCCAAAAGTGTTTGCCATGCAACCTTAGGCCCAACACCTCATTGCGTTAACAGGGCAAAGACTCCCACAACGGAAAACCATAAATATAATAAATTACATCCATGAACATTAAAAATTAACAAAAACCCATTAAGCTTATCTAGATACCACCACACAGGGAAGGACATACCCAAGATACCCACACCCAAACCTGAGGCTCCCAGCTCCACCTACTGGGGATCTCCCACCAAATGCTTTCCCCCAGAACATTCACCCCCCTAGATGCCTGGTAAGCTACCGCCCCGGCTATGACAGCTTAAACACCACCACCCTGACATAATAAACAAGGATGGAGGGAGAGACAAACAACAAAGCATAAGGTGAGAAATGGCCACCACAACTCCTTAAATAACCATCCAACTTAACCCCACCCCAGCCTACAATTACGTTGCCGAATCTGTCCCGTCTCCTGGAACTTTTTGGACGTCTCTCCTATTACAAGGTGAACTGGTCTAAGACACAAGCCCTCAGCATCGGCTACCAGGAGACTCTGATTGCGAACTTGTCTTTGTCCTTCCGCTGTTCCTGGAGATCTGACTATATTACGTACCTGGGGATTCGTCTTACCAAAACTCCGGCCGGTCTGTTTCGTGCCAACTTTCTACCATTGTGGAATTTGATTAACGAGGATTTTAACAGGTGGTCTAAGATGGAAATTTCGTGGCTGGGTCGCATTGTCTCCTTTAAAATGAACTCGCTTCCAAAGTTGCTATATCTGTTCCGTACAATCCCCATTATGCTACCGGTGGCCTTTTTTCGACGGATGCAATCGAGACTGTCCAAGTTCATCTGGCTCAACAAGCGGCCCAGGCTCCAACTGGGGGTCGTCCAACGTTCTAAGCTACTTGGAGGTCTGGGGGTCCCAGACATCAAGAAATATCACTTGGCTGCAAACCTGGCTCAATCTCTTCTGCTCTTTTCGCCTTGTGACAAGGTGGCGTGGGTGGACCAAGAGTCTTCGTATGCTTCTCCGTTTTTGCTCAGCGACATCCTTTGGCTCCCCAGGGTCCTTCGGCCTCTGTTGTCGGACCTATTGGACACAACTTTGCTGTCTCTACGGATATGGGATGCTCACCGTCTTCAGCTGGGCTTTTCCCCTGGACTCCATGGTTCAGCGCCCTTGTCATCACTGAAGCCTCTGCTGCCGCACGTTTCCTTGGACGAGTGGATTCGGGGGGGTATCACCTCCATCTCCCACCTTCTCTCCCGGGGCCAGATGCAGTCTTTTCAAGCTTTACAGTCTCGCTACTCGCTGCCTCGACAGGACTTCTTTAAATATCTGCAACTTCGCAATGTTCTTCGTACGCATTTGGGTCACTCTGCCCCTCCCTCTACCTCCTCGTCGATTCCTACACTTTGCCAGAGGGCGCCTGCTGTTCCGAAAGCCATTTCCCTCTGTTATGCGGCTCTGCTGGGTCATGGGTCTGGGACCAAGCTAATGTACATGCTACAATGGGAAAAAGAGATTGGTCGTTCCTATGATGTTGCTGTGTGGTATGACACCCTTGCCAACTTTCAGGGTGTCTCCCGGAATGCCACTCATTTTGAAACTACTCGTAAGGTTTTGTTTCGGTGGTACTATGTCCCGGCTACCTTGGCTAAAATGTATCCTTCTACGTCACCGCTCTGTTGGAGACAGTGTGGTGTTTTAGGCACTATGTTACACATATGGTGGGAATGTCCTGTCATTCGGTCTTTTTGGCAACATGTTTTTCATCTCCTTACTCGCCTGTTGCACATTCCCGTTGATATGGAGGTAGAGGTGGCTCTATTAGACATGTTTCCACCCTCGTTAGATACACCTTGCAGGAAACTTTTGGCGCATGTGTTATTTGCAGCTAAGATCTGCATTGCTCGTAAATGGAAAAATTCCTCCCCTCCCACGATCCAAGAGGTTCTCTACTCCCTCACTACCACACGTATTTACGAACAGATGGCGCACACGGCCTCTAACTCCCTACATCTCTTTCAGTCTACCTGGGAGAATTGGGATGATTATTATAGGCACACGTTCACCCCTGCGCCTGGAGGTTTCATCCTAGGGAACATGCGTACTCCCTGGTACACGAAAGCGGTTACTGACTCGTGAGGGCACTATTATTTGATCTGTTCCCCCTCCTCTACCCTTTCTTTTCTTTTTTTTCTTTTCCTCTTCTTCTTTGCCACTGTGTTTTATTTGAGTTGACATATGTTATTAAATTGTTAAAAATTTTGAGATTTCCTTGGCAACTTGCGGGCGGCTCTCACATCTCTGACACCCCATTTCTGCCTGTATTTGGTGCCTATTGGTCATTATGTTCAGTGGACTGTTGGATTGTTTGTACATGTGTCTCTGTCATCTGGCACTGTGTTGTTTTTTTTTGGCCGTACTAATCTCAATAAAAATTCAATGTTCAAAAAAAAAAAAAAATGGCACCAGACCTAGCCCTACTCAGGATCCCAGTCAGGACCCACTCTGGTGCCAGACATTAATGGTGATACAGCATAACTCCTATTACTATATACTGAGCCAGACATTGACAGTGGTACAGCTTAACTTTTATCACTATATACTGAGCCTACCACGTCAATCTCTGGCTCAGTGTATAGTGATATGAGTTACACTGTGCCACTATCAATGCCTGAGTCAGTAGATATTGATAGGAGTTATGCTGTGCCACTATCAATGTCTGTCTCTGTATATAGTGATAAGAGTTTTGCTTAACCACCGTCAATGTCTGGCTCAATATATAATGATAGCAGTTATGCTAAAACACTGTCAATGCCTGGCTCAGTATTTAGTACAAAGCGTTATGCTGTACCACTGTCAATGTCTGACTGAGTGTACATAATATGTCTGACCTAATATTTCAATATTTCAGGTTCCTAATTTTTTCCAGTTGGCATACATTTTACAAATTTGCGCAATAAATTTTCTTGCCAACAATGTTTTTTGTGGGTGTCTTTACATATTAAAGTGGAGGTGTGTGCCACATACAGGATTCGCCCAGGGTGCCAAGTACACCCCTGCCTAGCTTCTTTGGAAACATACCACCGAAAATGATAAGTAGAGGCAGGCACCTGAGACATTAGCTTGTGCGTTTCATTATAAGAAGGCCTCTAAAAACCATGTTATTAGGGATCCCAGATAATTTTAATTTGGCAATGATTGCGTGATATTGTTTAGATTTTTTAACATTAAGTAAAGCTTAATGTGCAATGACCCATAAGGTTCTCTGCGTTCTAATACAGCGTTCTGTCTTTTTAGTTTCTCCTTGTTTTAAGCAGAATAATGCTCTAAATTAAGAATGCTTTCACAACTAGACATGATGAGTCCCACTAAAGATGAAATAGCTGTCCATGAGTGGTGATCTGTTTGTTTGCACCTCTGTCTCGAGCTCTGTTTAAAGGCTGTCTAGTAAAGCGGACATTTGCTCCAAGGGTTCCATGTATAACGTGGATATAGATGCAAAAGGTGATCATTGTTCATCTAATTTGCATGTGCCTAACCAGAATCCCTTGCAGTGGTGGCCGCACTACAAGATTTCTGTGGGAACAGCAAGTCTCTGGGCTTGTCTGGTGGTTTAGTGTTTAATAATGCCTCTACTACCCCCTTAATTTTAAGTAGAGGGGTTTTCCATCACCTTTACCCCACTACAATTTATGTTGTGCGCTAGAAATAGACATTTTAATAGTTTATTTTTATTATTTAAGAAAATGTAGCCGAAGCAGGCAGAAGAAAAATCTAAATTAAACCAATATTTGGTGTGACCAAAATAGCATCAATTCTTGCACACGGTAAGGAACCTCCAATCAGGGGATAGGACGTCACCCAAAGCGCTGCCATTTTGCCCTAAGGTGAACTTTTGCCAAAATATATATATTGAAGTCCAAATTTACTTTTGTTTATAGGTTTAGGGACGGCCCTACAATGGAGCAGAGTGGGGCAATTGCTCCAGGCGGCACTTTTGAACAATTTGTTCACAATTTGCCGCCCCAAGCCCTTCTTTTTTTAAAAAGAGGGAGAGAGAGAGGGGCGCCGAGTGCTTTTCACTTACCAAGTTGTCAGTACCCGCTCGGCGCCCCTCTCCTCTCTCTCCTCTGCGAGCCCCAACCTCGGTCTCGGTGCCGGAAGATGACATCATTTCCAGCGCTCGGCATTACAAGTCAGCACCGAGACCGAGCAGAGAGATTCGTTGAAGGACTGCTGAAAGGTAAGTACAAGGGGGGGATAGGGAGGGAGGGAGAGGAGATAATGGGGGGAGGGGCGGAAGCGGAAGGGTAGATAATGGGGGGGGCGGCATTTTAAACTTCGCCCCAGGCGGCATAATGCCTTGGGCCAGCCCTGTATAGGTTAATCTTTTGTGTCTGAAGTATGGTTTCAGTGTTGGGGTTATATGAAAACTGTACAGTTATAGAAACTATAAGAGTGACCACAATAAAGCAAATACATAGGTATAGATGGCATGATTGGTGAGTTGCATATTCATGAATGCACCTGGTACAGATCAGTGGCGAGAAAGCAAGAGTTTAAAGTTACATAAGCTTTTAGGACCCACAGGGTCTCTTCTTAAGATGTGTAATCAATGGAGTAATACTCACATATTTTTGCACTTTTTCAAAATGTGTTCACTATAAGCACATGTTCACATACATAGAACATAAAAATCAATTTATTAATAATTCCCTCTGTCTTCGCAGATCCAACATGGAAGACCAGGAAACTATGATTTATGTTCTGTTTGGAAAAAAAGCATCTGCAGAATAAAATGAGTCTCTTGATGCTGGAATTGTCATCATTGATGACTGACAAAATGAGCAATGCCTAATTTCAGCGTTCCCATGTGCAGCTACAACAGATTGCTAAATAAAACACTAGAGGAGATGCATATGGCAGGGCAGACTAACTTTGAATATGAATGCACGCAGGTGGTTGGTTGGTAACAGTTTTAAGAAACAGGACACATAACTTATTTAACGGACGTTTGTGCATAAACGCGCTCATTGTTAAGCAGTTATGTTTCCACAAAACGACTGATCCTACCAAAATCTCTGCTATTTTTTTGCGCTTCACTGTCTTAACGAAGCAGACAGCCTGGGGCAAAGGAGAAAATAGTTTACACTCCAACAAGCCTCATTTAAATGTGCATTTGGTGAGTGCAGATCTGTTATATATAAATAGGCACAATTGCTTCAGCCCAAACACAGATGTGATATTGCTTTCCCTAGCTGAATAATGATAGTCAGAGCAAACTGTTAATGGAAAGATTTTGTTCTAAAAGCCCGGTCTGGAATTAACATATATCATCAGTTATTCTTGAACACACATGTTTACAAATAAACACCTTTAGGAGAACAAGAAATTTTCAGTAAAAATAAATAAATGCAATTCTGAGAACTCAGAAGCATGTTTCTTTCCAAACGGTTTGCTATTACAGTTCCGGGATGATCATTTCTTTCTCCTCCTTCTTATTATTATCTTTTATTTGTATTGCGCCAGCAATTTACTCAGCACTTGTTACAGTACGTTTATTCAAAGGGTATGACAAGACGAGATACATGAGGAAAAAAGGACCCTGCTCGCAAGCTTACAATCTAGAGAGTTTCACCTTTGTCACTTTGGCATATTTTGTGGCATGTTAAATAGTAGACTAGGGCGCCGGCCAACTCTTCGTGTTTGTCTTCATGTTCATGTTCGTGGGGAAAAAAATCTTTGAATTCCAGGAATATTCGCCACCGTCTCTGTGTTCGGTTCGGGCGAATATCCGTGTACATCCTTCATTTTTTTCTTTGTTTTTTTGTAGAAGGGGTTAATACAGGGTTAGCGAGGTACGCACTATGCAGCAGCTTTGGCCAGGATTTTAAAGGTCCGTACGAGCAAGTCTATTGGTCACCTGCAGGGGCCTCCTGTGCCATGAACCAATGAAGTGCACCTGCACCTTATTGGTTGATGTCAGACGAGCTCCCTGCTGGCGACATACAGACTTTTAAAATCCTGATGCCGAAACTCGGCTTCTCCAGAAGTTAAAGGCTTAACTCTTGAAGCGAGGAGACCATAGTCTCCCCAGGCCAAGGTCCACCGTCAGATGTTAAAGGTCCGAGCGAGAGACTCTGTTGGTCGCCTGCAGGGGCCTCCTCTGGCACCAACCAATTGGTTGATGCTAGAGGAGGCCCCTGCTGGCGACCAATGGAGTCGCTCTTATGGACCTTTAACTCTTGGACCGGGGTTAGACCATGGCTAAGTTCCGCCATCAGATATTAAAGGTCCATGCAAGCGACTCTATTGGTTGCCTGCAGGGGCCTCCTCTGGCATCAACCAATTGGGTGGTCCAGCAGAACCACATTACTAATGATCATTGGAACCCAGACACTCCCTTACACTGACATTCAAAATCAAGTCTCCATTTGTAAATTGTAAATCTAGAACAGTTGTACTCAAAGTACCCCAAGGTCTTGGTTCTGTAATGGAAGTTTTAAAATGATACTTCTGGTGAACAGGCACAGTCATAACATATTTTAACTCAATACAAAAGTGTTTTGGTTAATTGTATTTTATGTAGAAGAAATTGTGCGATGGTGGTGCCCAAATTTTTATATGTTTTGCAGAATATATGCTTGATTTAAGATATTAAACTAGCTGGAATTGATGAGTTCAGTCTTAAACTGTTTTGCTCTTTTTTTCTGTGAGAAATATGTGTAGAGATTTGTAATTATAAATAACACAACTGAAAATATGTTTTTATTTGCTATTCATGGATTGTAGTTTATCTGCTTGTATTTGTCCAAGCCACCAGAACAGCAGGTACAGAACATAAGATGATTTTAAAGCACTAAAAAATAATAGAGAAAGAAATATCACATAAGATCTTGTACCCATTAAAACAAAGCAGCTCTGCTGCCAGAATTACTTCGTGAAATTGAAAAAGACACTGCAACAGATGAGAAACTCAAAAAAAGAAATTTAAGACTTTGCGTAAACATAACTATGAGTCACAAATATAAACAAACTAACATAAAATGCTGAAACTTTTTCCAGTCTGAAAGAAAACGCTGTGGCTGTCATATAGGAAAAATGAAGACGGCTCAACACTGAGTGTATAAACAGGTATTTTAGAAAAGAGGATTGAAAAGCGTTAATTGTTTGCACCATGGGGCTCAGTATTGCCACAGTCTATTCCTATTACAGAATTACTAAAAATAGTGGTCTGCAATAAAATAGAGTCATTAGCAATAAAATATACTGCTAGCCTTTTCATAGACAACATTACTCCGTGGCGTATAACGCCTTTTAATGCACCAAAATGACTAGGCGTTAATGAACTTAAACCTGTGATATCTCTACATCATTTATAGTTACAGATAATAACTATTAATTAATCTCTTTGATTAATCCTTTCAATTGACGTTAGTTCGCCGTTCTGAAATAGGCTTTCACTACCTGCTGCCTTAGGTGGCCACACTATGCAATTGGGTTCTGCGTTCTAAGAACCATTTTGTTGGGATTGATTGAATTTTTACAAGGCGGGTTAATGTGTTGTACTTTTGGCAATAAGTGACACTTATTGCTGTGCAAAGGGATAGGTAATTGTCCCATGGAGATCTCGTTGTTATACAAGTAATACAAAAATGTATGTTGGCCATATATAATTCTAGTATTTCTTCAAAAACTGGGCATTTAAATATATAATGTAAAAAAAATCAAAAAAAATTGTTAAGATGATACAGCTTTAAGAGGATAAGCTTAATGGATACCTAAAACTATTTTCAGAATATTTTTTTTCTCTCCATACAAGTAAAATTGCTAACAGGACTAATTATACATGTGTCATATGCATTTCTGTATACAAACATAAACTGATTTGGAGAAAAATTAGATTTTGTTGAAAGAATGGTAATTTTTCAGTTTATTGCTCTTGCAGCTAATCTGAATTTGAAGATACTATAGTTAGATTTGCTGCCACTGGCAGGCATTAGCCTGATTTTTTTGGATATAGCCTCCAGAAATGAATGTAATTATCACACATCTTCACTTTCCATATAAAGGAGTTAAATGACACAGGTAATAAAGGCATCGCTTTAGGAAACAATATGGCTTTCTAGGCTATGATATGTTTCTATTGATGTTTGCTTTTAAAATATATTGACAACAACGTATTTTATTTGAGGTTTACTGGTTAACCTTAATAATCTCTTGTTGCAAATCTGACAATCTGATGTTCGTGTTGATTATGAACCAAACACTAATCGGGCCAAGTTGTCATGATTCAACAGAGTCCAGATACCAAAAGGAAAATGTAAGACATACAGAATATATTGTATCGTATTTAACATATATTCCAAAATTAAACAAGGTTAGATAGATTGGATATGTTTTAATTCTTGACTGTAATGTGTTCTCTTGTTTTCTAGGCTAGTATATTCACTCTAGCAACATTTTGTCTCAGAATTTATCCTCCTTCTTTCATTGACGTGTATTCGGTTCTGTACCCTCTGTATGTCCTTCTGTCTTAGCCCTGGCCTATTCTTGTTGCAAAACCCAGAAAAGCTTCTTAATTGACATAAAATATTAAAGAGCTTGATGAGGTCAAGAGGGCTAAGAGAGGATCATTATGCGGACTGATTTAAGAACAAGTTGTGGGTGTTACGCTCCCTGCTCTTTATCTCACCATCTTTGTAATTGTCTTCTTCCGTTATATGCTCTTCTCTGCTTGCTTTACCATAGTCTCCTCTTTAATCAGGGCGAGACTGACCTAGCAGGATATCGGAAAAAATTCTCTGCAGCTGGTCTATAAGCTCCTTCCACATGACCAGTAATCACAGAGATGTGTAGCTGATCATGGGGGTCCCACATATCTGCTGCAAAAATGTCTAGCTGCTCTCTCTCATGCACAAACACACACGTGGTTACACCCAATCTTTCTCACCAGTTCATGATGCAGCGGCACCGTTCAAGCATGTTGTTTAAAGCCAGCAGGTGTCAGGATATTAAATTTAAAGATTCTGAAACATTGTTTTTATAGAAGCAATAACTTCTGCCAGGATTGCGTCAAGTTTAGTAGGCAGGGTGCACAGAACCCAGGCGGCAGAGAGTGAAGGAGAGAGGGGCACTGAGCGATTGCTTAAAGCTTTCTCACAAACGAGTGGTTTATTCTTCAAAAAGTTCCCAGCAAACGCTCTGCATGCCTTTGTCTCATTGCCGCCACCCGCCTCAGCATTGCCCTGACTGCGGTGGTGGGAGGGCAAGGTCTCTGTCTCGGTCGCAGTGCTGGTGCTTAATGCTGAGCGCCGGAATATGATGTCATATCCCTAGCAGTGAAGCCCCACACACTGCAACGGAGCAACAAGAAATCGGCTTTCCCCTTCCACTGCAGGACTTCAGTGAGGTAAGCGAGGATCTCAAGTAATCTGAGTGCAACCTGGGTGCTTGGGCAAGTCCTATGTGTGCAATGTGGGTGCTGTGGCATGTAGTATGTGTGCAATCTGGGCACTGGGCAAGTTGTTCAGATGTACCTTAGGTGCTGTGTATGCAACCTGCTGTGGCAAGTTCTATGCGTTTGATCTGGGTGCTGAGCAAGTCCTATGGATGCAATCTGGGTGCTGGCAAGTCCTTTATGAGCAACCTGGGTGCTGAGCAACTCCTACAAGTGCAATCTGGGTTAACACCATAACAATGGAGTTTATATTCTTAGTTGTGCATTGTGATGGGCCAACCTTTCATGGTTTCTTCTAGCGTGTCCTTTTATATATTTAAACTGGCCCTTTATAATGTATCATTATTGGACACATGTTTTACCTACAGCTACATTGTTGTTAAAACTAGTAAAGCTTGCACCAATGGCCCAGCATATACAATATATTAATATACTGATGTGATATTGTGTTTAGTGATGGGAGTTAGGGTGTATCACATTCAATGTCTGGCACAGTATATAGTGATGGAAGATATGTAATGCCACCCTCTGTGTCTATCTTGCGGTAATGATAAGACATACACTATACCACCCTGAGTGTTTTAATCACTATATAATGATAGAAGCTCTACTGTTGTGGTTGTGATGATGGAAGTTGTGGTATAACACTGTCAGGCTCAGTAAATGTATTGAAGGAAGTTATGCTGTACCATGCTCAGTGTCAAAATGTGAATAAATAATTGGGTTTTGTGTCTTGCTCAGTGGCTTCTTTAAAGTCTCACCGCTGGATGTCACTGACATACCCCTTACATTTCAGTTGTAGGAAAGGAGCACAATTAGACCCAGAAGGGGGCCTTACAACCCCCTCCCCCCAAACCAGCAGCTCCATAAAATAGTGAAGACATTCCTGTAAATCCACTTAACATCAACAGGAAAGGTAGCAGATATAGTCAACTGCTTCAATCTATGTACGTTGCACTTTTGCAATATAGTAGGGACATCTATGGCTATGGCATTGAGGATATTTGCAAATGGACCAACGTTGTCATAGTCCTTTTGCCAACTCACACCTAGGTAAACGTCTCATTTATCTTTGAATTGCCAGACAGCATAGTCTAAGATAAAAAAAACACTATTAAGGTAATTCATAGCTGAAAATGATTAACAATTATTTTTATATATTCAAAGAATTCAATTGGCATGCTGATAAATTAATGAAGTCAAATTTCCCCTGAATTAAGCTATAATGCAAACTTGAGAACAAAGGGAAAACTGGAAGCATTAGGAGCTTGAAGAACCAGAGAAATGAGCATAGTTTTACTTTTTAGTAAATTTGGTAATTAGATGACTTTGTCCTTTAAGTACACATATTAGGGATGCACCAAATCCTCACTTTTTAAGTTTGTGCCACCTCAAAAATATTGGCTGACTGCCAAGCTAAATACAAAAACCTAATTGAGTTTACAAATTAAAATAATCTAGCCATTGCTGGCTAGATAATAGCACAGTACCAATTCCAATTTTAGCTTCATCGTTCTAATCTTCTTTTCATTTATATGAATAAACATTGCGAGAACACATCTCAGATATGTCAATTGCATTTCAATTACAATGGATTATTAACATGAAATATAACTGCTTAATTCAATGTTTTCATTTGCAATGCACATGATCTAGATTATTGAACATTTACATCTTGAGCAACTGGTATTTGGCACCCAGGGCAGAATCTATATTTGCACCACACTTTAAAATGTAAAAAAACACCCACACTCTCACTCACTCTTAATCACACTCACTCTCCTTAGACTCTCTATCTGAATGTCTCCCTGCCTTCTCCTCTGACCGCTTCTGTGACCCTGTTTTCTTCCCACAGTTTTGATACTTCTCTTGCCTCGTCTTCTTTGTTCATCCACTTCTTCCCGCTGACCAGGCTTCAAGGAGCACTCCCTCAAAAAGAGGCAAAGCCTTCACGCACAGAGCCGGCCTTAAGTGTTCTGGCGCCCTGCGCGGACTACTCCTCTGGCGCCCCTTCTCACTACGCCCTCTGCTCCCTAGAGTATAGATGAATTATAGTGGGCAGAGCTACTTGTTACTTCCGATGCATGTTGAACAAGTGAGTTTTATCCTCTAGCTCAGCGGTTATATGGGTTTAGCAGACCTTTAAGACCATGATTGATGATTTTTTGTTGTCAAACTTAAATTGCGTTTCTCTGGTGGCTATACTATGTAAGTGTGACTATATAACTATTTCTTTTGCCCAAAATCAAGCATTTGATTTATGAAAATACTTTTCACTTTATTAACCTTTAAAGTTGTCTAAGGAAAGTCAACATTGCATCAGTGCTAGTTTGCCCAACAGTAAGCTGTGGGTAAGAAATATTTCCTTTGACTGTATGAACAATAAAGGGTTAACCCCACAACTTTCTCTTTCAGGAAGGACAAAGTTGACCCCCTAAAAATGCATAATTACTGTTACCGAAAACTTTTTATCTCACCACAACTGTATATGGGAGAAAACCCCAGCCCAATATTCCACTGACACATTTATCAGATCACATTCTGAAAATGAATACAATAACATTACAAGGACCCAAGGCTCTCATCTAGCCTAAGGACAGACAGATATGCCATTGGACACCCAGGGATTTTAATGAACCATTTCAAATATTTCCCGGAGACATTTTAATTCTCACTATTCTTACTCATCTGTCATTATAACATGATGCTTTGGTGCTGTGACGCAATATGGAGCTAGTGTCGAGATGTTTCTGTAGCTCATAATTGAATAATATATATATTTATTTATTTTTATAAAATGGAGTATATTTGAATAGCGTGTGATATATTCATTTATCCCTGATATCGCATATAAAGCCAGTAATGCAAATCAATGTTCCTGAACACACAGGTTATGTTCAAGTATCTATTATGTCCACGACTGTATATATATATATATATATATATATATATATATATGTGTGAAGTGTGCATAGCGACCACTCCCAAAGCGGACTCAACTGCTATCAAATCTGCTTTGTGCTCTAGCCCTGGATATTTTGGAGACCTTGCAATGCCCCTGGCTGATAAGTAAGTGCACAAAACACAATCCAACCAGATGCGCTCGTGTCAACCGATGATGAAAAAATAAAAAGAAATACAAAAACTGTGATAGTGAAGATTTATAAAAAAAACAATATTGACTAATAGGTTTACTCTATGCACTCACAAAGTATATGTGATGTTTCAAAGTGGAATTCTCTCTAGGTCCGTATATCCACTTGTGCATGTAGAAGAAACACAAGGAAAAACCCCAAAAACATGGGATGGTATCGCTGGTAAAGGGAACAACGTAAGGTAATGGAAGCACTTACTCTTTAGGAGAATATACTCAGCATGTTTATTATTCTGAAGTGTCTCCAAACAGGCTCTTCTCCAGTGTATGTCCGCAGTTCCGTGCTGGTCTTAGTGGATGTTCCCCAATTTTTTCAGCGTTTGGTTTAAATACCAATATAATTCAGTATCCAACGGATGTACCAATAAATAAATAAATACTAAAATCTGTGTATATAGTCCAGGTTCTATTAAGGTCTCTTATTTCATGGTGGAAGCATCATTTAGGTACGGGCTGCTTCGTGATCATACAGACCTTCTTGTGGCATGATTGTACATCATCACCAGTCATGGGGGAGAAGAACATTGTTCATAAAGAATATATTTACTGAAAATATCGGACTCTATCATCGTGTGTGATTCAATATGAAAAAGAAACGGTTGTTTTGTTGTGATTGGTGTAAGTCTAGGATCGAGGTCCTAAAATACGCCTCAGGGAAGCTCATTGCAGCGAAACGTACGTTGGGGTTGGTACGTTTGGACTTGGCACCATTCATCACCAGGCTTTTTGCTGTTTTCAGCCTTGTTTCTAGGTTGGTTAGTAACTTTTGAGCACCGACGTACCATTGCTGTTATTTCATTTGTTCCTTTTTACTTTATCACTGTGGTCATCCTTGTGTTTCTTATTTGTGCCTTTATATACATACGTATTTCCATCCTAGTTCCTGTAGTCCTGTGCCCTTGTTCATATGTACCTTCCTATATGTGTCTTGGTGCCGAGAGATTTATGTATTTAAATCCTATTGTTTAATAAAGATTCACTTTGCTCTCCTTAGCAATAGGTTTTGGTGTTTATATATGTACAGTGCACGTACCTCTACCATTATTGGTAGTTTGTTCGTTTTTGGTGATTATGACATATGGTTCAAGTGGGGGTGCTTTTCTGTACTTTGTACGTTTGAGGCAAGGACATACAAATTTATATTGAACTCGCATGTCCTTGCCTACAACTAGTAAACTTTAAAGTTCCAGGGGCTCCCAAAGAACATGTTGTGACGCGTTTGCATGTAAGTTGAGCTTGGTCCATCGCTTTGAAACCCTTCTTAGCGAATATACCCAACTGGACATCACAAAAAGGCAAGTATGTTTTCGTTAACGCATAAATTGCTGCATGTAGAATGAAAATAATGGATTTAATGATTGTGGTGGGGTAAGAGTTGGTTATCTTTGGGTTACCATGCACTACTGTACACTGTACAATGTTTTAGTGTTGAAAAATGACCACTAGATTTTGCTGAAAATGTTCCTAATTTTAGAAATACGAAAACTTACCTTGTGAGTATATTTTTAAAATAAGTGGGAATGGTCATTGTCCATCAGCCTCCATTGCTATTTAAGATGTTTGAAAGCCAAACAAATAAATTCATTCGGTGCCTGCAAAAAGACGGCTAAAAACAAACAGTCAGAGATGATTCATCTTTGTCTTTTCATTTGAACATAACGTTTTAAAACTGAAGAAATGTACACTTTCAGTACTGAATATGGTTTGGCTGAGCCACAATTGTATTGTCTGACATTATTGTCTTAGAAGCACAAGGTAGTACATTAAAAACAGCTTGCCAAACCCAATCAAATTTGACTCTTTTTTTTTTTTTGCTCCTGATTTTGGCAGAATACCAGAGGAAAGCTCTTCACATTCAATTCCATGGCCAGGATCATAGTAAATGGTCTTTTGCTTAAATGTGACATTGCTATCAGAACTGGTCTTATGTTATTTTAGATGTATGCCCATTACTATAAAGGAGTGAAAAACTTTATGAACCTTTACGAGTATCTTTGAGTATCTCAAAAGATAGACAACTAAACTAAGAACCATTTGAAGCCAAGTGTTGGTAGCTTCAGAAGACCCACTACCCAAATACATATACTAATGAACTGATTTATGTAAATTTGAAATAAGTATTCTTTCAAATTCTGTTCATAATTCCTATTATATGCAATCTGTTCCCAAGTATTTTGCCCACAATACAATATAGACGCTTTCATCTCCTAAATTTAAGTTGTTCCAGCTAGAATAAGAGACTCCTGTCCATGTCTGCCAAAGGAGCTATTGAATAAAATACTAATTTAATATCATGTTAAATCATTGTAATAAAACCCAAATGTTATGCAGTGCCCTAAAAATTAAGCAATTAAACAAAAAATGCACTCATCAACAGCATTTTATGCCCTCTATAATTACGATGATAATAAAATTCATGCATATGCAGCAGATGCAAAACAGCATTTAGCAAGGAAAATAATGTAAGGAGGCATTAATATACGAGCAACACACATTTTCTGCATATGACCATAATAATGTGAATAAACAGTGATCCTGTATTTTAGATGAGAAGAGAATGTGAAACCAACCAGCGCAAGGCTCGCTTGGTATTTGGTAATGGACTGTCCATTCAAAGTACATTACATGTTCCATATCAAAGCTAACTAAAACTTACTATTTTTCATTGCAGCTTCTCCAAATGTGTACTCAAATTTTCAGATCTGAAGTCATTTCAAATTCTCACAGGTCAACTTTCACTTTTCTAAATCCATTTCAGAGTTTTAATGGGTGGCCTGGGACAAACCTGAGGACAAGCTGCCCGGTTGAGTTTCATCTTTTTGAAATAATTCATTTATTTCAATATTTTAGACAATTTTTGGGCAAGTAAATGTCAACATTTTTCCAGCCATTTTTTAAAGGTAGCAAGAGAGATATGAAAATATATTCATTGACATGATAATTCTGTGTTACTTGATCGGATTCATATCTGACTGGACACTGAGCTGGCTTCAAATATCATTCTTAGCTTTCTGTAAAACTGCAATGCAGAGTCTAGCATCAGCCATGGTTAATCGAATAATCATGCAAGATTGTCATTGTGAATGGTTATTTACATAATCAATATAATCCAAATTTTAGTATCCATTCAGAAGTGTAGTTCAAGTTATTTGGCTTTAATATGGAGACTACAGAAGGAATGGTCGCTGGCCAGTAATAACCCTCTGGTATAAAGATGGCCCAGAAACATGGAATTTGTTTGCAGATAAGAGCCATTTAGGCCATCTAGTCTACCCATTTTTCCCACTGTAGAAATGTTGGGTCCTTGGAGTGAACCTAGCTGCCAGAAGTCATCACCAAGGCTGAGTGGGAGAGTGAGTTCGTACAGAGTCCTAAACGAATCCTGCTGCAGCCTTGTAGCGATGGATAGGCAAATAACTGCTTTTCATTCCAAACATAGGTCATGTTAGCGAACGGGACGATTTGCACTTAGATAAGGGAGGGCAAACACAATAATCTATATTACTAAAAAATATCTAAATACTCCCATTTCTGTTAAAAGTTTCAAGCAGTGTTTGTTCTTCAGTTAAAGAGTTAGAACTATTTTATAATTTCTGATCCCTGTGAATTTAAGGGTTGCTTGCACTTTTTCTGGTTGCTTTCACACTCTTACCCCCTAACATGTATAATCAGACAGACTTTCTTTATTGTATATGCTGGCAAGCACCTGGATGGCGGTGAGTATAGTGCATGCAAGCCTATGAGCTGTGGGTAGGGAAATGTATTCTTTGTGAAGAACACAAGCTTGTTGACAATGATACGAACGTTAGAAACACTGTAATAGTCTGTATTTGGCTTTCGTAGTACATGTTCAGGTTTATTTTGCCTTAACTTTCTGGCTTATTAACCCCTTAAGGACAATGGGCGGTCACTAAACCCATTGAAAACAATGCATTTTGTCAATAAGGGGTTAATAATATCAGTGTGACCACATGGTCTGGAATATATTCATTTTGCTTCATGACTAAGTCTTGGATATTTAGAAGTCTATACTTTAGATTCCATATGCTTGGTTGCTCTTTAAGAACAGAGGGAACATAAGCATAATAGAAATACATTTAGTTAAACATTTAAATTGTGTTCAGTGCCATAAATTTGCGCTTTGTGATTTGCAAAAGCTAATTTGTATTTTAAATTAATAGAAAATCTCTATTTCACAATCATACAAGATGTGTTCTAATGTTTTATATTCTGTAACTTTCCCACATGCACTAGGAGATCGCCAACATGGTGGTCGGACACCCGTAGTGACTAAAGTTGGGGTCTCTACATGAAGTTATTCCAGCCCTAACACCCACTAGAATAATCTTAACATCGACACACTGAAAGGCTCCCCTGACCAGATACCAATTCACATGTGGTTTTCTACTTCATTCCTCATGTCCATCAATTTAGACATCCCGGTGTTGGGACGGTTACATTTTTGCCGTTTATTTACTGTGTCATTTGGATAAGCTTAGTCTTGATGGTGTCCAAGTCCATACTTAATTTTTAATGGGCTCTGGGACAATTTCTGTTGGCCCCCCATACTTCATGTATTTAGCCAGGTAATATATGCCACTGAGATGGCATAAGACACTGTTGTGTTATAGGTAGAAATGTAAAATTTCTTTTGAAGCCATAAAAAAAAACATATTTTTCTAAAAAAAATGAAAGTTTTCAGAAAAAAGAAAAAAAAAAGAGTGGAGTAGTTTTACAAATTTAAAATAATTTTGTTGCACTGGGAACATGAAATGCAGTGTATTTAAAAGTATCATGCTTGAAATGATAAAGGTAAATAATAACCTATTTTTTTTATATATGTTAAGAACATATCAACTATATATTACAACAGGTAACCCCCCTTTCCCTAAAATGCAACAAAATAAATGAAGAAACCATAAAAAACACAAAAGATCTTCTCTAATCCTCCTACAAGAATTGGACAGGGAGATCGATCACAATCGCCCAATCAGATTTGCACCTTTGCACCAATCGCAAATGAAAAAGTAACTGGCATTATTTGTGGCAGTCGGATGTGGACACATTGTATCTTCCATAAAGGTCTTCTCTCAAAAAAACAGAAAGCAGCTGTTACAACTTGTAGTAAGAGGTATTTTAGTTATTTAATCCAACTACTGGTATGCATTGCAGATTTCTCATCAGGATAAACATCATCATCATTGGCAATTTACAGGAACCGAGGAATGTATCAAGCCCATTAATAAAAAGTATACTGCCTTCAATCACTTGTATGTAAACCCATAAAAGGAGCATCACATGAAGCAGGCATGCTAGCTAGTGCCTCTTACACACGCACACACGCACCACACACACCACACGCACACCACGCGCACACACGCAGACCATCCCTGCTCAATCTTCTCATGGAACAAACCATTTGTGGCAAGAGGGAATAAATGCTTCTTTATTTTATCTACCTTACTGATACCCAAGTAGTTGAACGATGATCCGTGGAGGAAGTGGCAGCTATGGATGGGCCCCTGTGAACATTGGTGACCAGGGCAGTTGCCCCTTTTGTCCTATGGTGAAGATGGTCCTGATAGAGACCAAACTGCTGAAGAGGCGACTTCTGAGGTTCTGAAAGCTTACGTGACTCCTTTATTATTTTGCCTGATAAAAGGTACCACCTTCGCCAAAAAACTCTACTTAGTTGATGTAGTTAATATAATACCCAGATATCAAATCATTATAGTTTTTAAATATTAAATATAACAGTTTATAGTTTAAGAAGCCAGATCCATTTTGTAAGAAGATATTAAGCAAAATAATGATTGTCACAATAGTTGCACTGTTATACTAGGAAATATTTTAATCCAATCAAACTTTAACGCATCGGGAATGATTCTTGGAAGTTAATCAACATTTTCACTGCAAAGTGATTGATCAGAAAGCTATTTCTCTATACATGATATTCTTATCATTGTTTGCAACCACACAGATGACGTGGAAAGAATTAGAGTGTAACCTCTACTGGTGAAGATCCTGAGGCCTTTATGTGGTAGATAAAACCAATGGGTAATGTTAAACACCCCCAGAAGTATCTATGAATAAAACTGAACCCAGTAAAAACATTAGGTGGTTCATAGATTAGTGTAGTAAAAAGTATTTGTGACTCTCCACTCCATCTGTGGATCATCTTTCTTTTCTTCTCACCTCCTTCTAGAATCTATTGCCCATTACTAGGAGAATGCCTCTGGAAGGAGAGCAAATATAAATGCACGTTAAACATTTCACCTAAATTTAAACCTTAAACGTAAGCCAACGTGAAAAGAAGAAACATCTCTTCTCTATTCCCTTTGTATACCAACCAGTGTTTTCTTTTGTGTTGCCTTAATGACAATGCATGCCGCAGCCATGTTGAAAGTGCGACTGAGTAATAGAGATTGCACCGTAGGGGGAGTCAACGGGGAGAGAGGATAACAGCAGGGTTTACTTCAATTTGGTGGAATGGAAATATGGGTATGCTGATAGGACAAGCACATTTTAAAAGAGGTGAATTTCAGCTGGATTTAAAAAAAAAACGGCTTTGTGAAACCAAGAGATGCACAGATGGCAAGACATTTACAAGTTGGGTACAATTAAGCCATTTTTATTTCTTTTGCAAGGAAATATAGTGGGAAAAAAGAATGAAGCTTAGATAGTTGAAAGAAAGCAGACTTTTGGAATTCAGTAAACAAACAAACGAGTGAACTAAAACAGCCAGAAAATCGTATGAAGAGATAATGACTAATATGTACGGATAAATAAACACATGATGCTATTGGAGATAAATATTTTAGGACATGAATTAATGTAATCGCTAATGGAGGGGATGTACATTTAAAACTTCACATTTGGCCCCTTTTAGCTCCAAGCAAGATATTGTTAATATTGACAGACTTTATACCTATGAATAAAAAGATGGAGTATTCGTCATTGTGTCACTTGCTATAAGGGCTGATGGCAGCAAATGCCACAATTTTATTAATCTCACTTTAAAGAAATACCACTTTTTAATGTAGAAACTCCTGCCATTGGAATGATTATGTAGTATGAAATATATAAAAGGTTTTCATACTACTTTTAGTGGCCATGTTGAATACACATGTTGTGCCACTCTATAATCAATTTAGAAGCTTTTTAAGGACCTTACTAAACTTCTGTGCTCCTGAGGCAACCCAGACACATTTCTAGAGAATAGATCTCCCATAGTCTTTTTTATTGTTTCTTTAAGAGTTTTGTTCATTGCTGATAACCACAAGATATGGCTAGTCAGAAAAAAAAATTAAAACCCGGCGCTCCTTTGTCCAGTTATTGATTAATGTGATAACAATCCTTCAAAGGTACCATACACATCAAAGTACCAAAGCATCCACTTAATGCAGATATTCAAATTTTGGAACGTAAGACAAGAACGACATAACAATGAACTAGGATATAATTGTATCTTATACCCATCAATATTCATTATAGGCCTGTTAAGATATAAAATAAATGGTAGGGAACATACTAAGAACATCGTATCTATTATTAATAAATGAAATTCATCTATGACAAGAAACCTCAAATGCTGATAATTTAAATGTTTTTTCCATTGCCACTCAGCCTCTATATATGGAATGGAAAGTTGCCTGACAGTTACATTATGTGTGAACCACATTTTTTTCATAAGCAATTTATCTTGGTTTTATTACACCTTTTAAAATCTTTTTATTTTTTAACTTAATATTTTAATGTGTGAATAACTATTAAAAACTACTAAAAAAAAACTGTGATCTAATGTAATAAGACATGATAGGCAATTAAATAAGGATGCAAGAATGAATTCTCCATTCTAATTCTAATTTTAGAAACATATACTTGAGATTATCCCATAATTATAAATTATAAATATTGACTAGCAAGATCCTGTTCTTATAACCTGCGTTAGACTTTATAATACAGAGCAGCTTGACTAGAGGTTCATAAAGTACTGTTAGAACTTGGAGGCAGAATAGAATGTAGCAAGAGACAATCAAGAAGAAAAGAGTATGGCAAGATTTCAGTGTAAAACACCTTGATAATCCACTGAATTTTATGATTCCCTTAATACCTGACAAAGATCAGTCATGCCTTTTTATGTTTAGCTTCAGCAGTGGGGTCCTCCTTGGCCCTTTCTCCTCTTGGTGTGTGTGGCATATGGTATGAATTGAAACAATCACTCCTGGTTGCTTCTGGTGGCCTAAGCTGTGTGGATGATTGACGTGGTGTTCTTTCCACAGTGTGCACCGATCTTCAAAGATTTCTCTGACCATCTTTCCTCTTGCTATACTTCCATGGGAGGTTGCACTTGGTTTATTATTTTAGTTACTCAGTCAGCAAAATCGATTAGGTTAGTTTGACAAGAGATCCTTACAATAAATCAATTCTGTTTCTGATCTTGCAGATCATATCTATTCAGACATTTAACAATCTTTTCCTTTAACAAAGTTTCCCCTCTAATTTGTCCACTTCTTTTATGTAGTTAGCTTAGTCTCTACTACCTTTTTGTTGCAACAGTTGTACTATATTTGCCAACTTTATATTTGCAAACTTCTTGATGCTTTCTTAGTTTGATATATTTCGTGAAAGGGAATTGTTGGTATTCCCACCCAAACACGGAAGGATGTGGGACTTATTGGGGCTTCTAGAACCCACTATATGCCAAGAGATTTCATTTAGAGTTGACTCTTTTCCAGTTGTAATATCCACTTAAGGTGGTTGGCAAAGCTTCAGGAGCAGGACCTGTGGATACATGTGACAAATCCCATGCCAGCAGTGGTGTATGGAAATCACTTAACCATGGCAGTGCTTTCATGGTTAAAGCTAAGGGTTAATTATTGTGGAATGTGGCTAGAGAATGGGTAAAATCAATGCCACCAGGAAGAGTCAAGACAGATATGCTCAAGGTCATTTGAAAATGTTTACTCATTGGGGCAAAACTAGTTTTGCTATACTATTATAGCTTCTAATCTAGGGATTTGTTAAAGAAGGAAAGACAGAAATGATAATTGCAACTTTAACCTATATCTTATGACAGTTTAACATTTGCTTATCATCATCACAAGATCCAGGGTCGCATGGTAGGACCCAATGACTGGCGCAAACAGATCCCACCGGTCCATGCCAAACCTTTTTTTTAGATTTAGTGTTGTGGAAGTGCTTACAGCGTGGAACATCCTAAACTGTCATGGTTCAAGCCCAAAGTAGAATTCATTTGGAGGTGGAAAATCTGTGTAAGACATTTAAAGAACAGCATTGATATCCTTCTGTAGTTTTTACATCAAACTAGAAACAATTTCATAAGTACAAAACATTTCATTAATTTGATTGCTATAAACGAATCTTCTAAATAACATTATTTGCTCAACCATTGCTATTTCATTACCCTCCTGGCTGAATGCAAAGAGATTATTTATTATGAATTATGCCCTATATGTATGAGAGGTGAATCATTTTTAATACTAAGCTCCGTCGTCCAGAGACTACCAATTGTAACTAATGATCTGTGTTGCTTCCATGATGTTAATCATTGCTCATTTGGGAGTAAATGGCTTATTTCAGATCCAAAATGGAGATTGTAAAAAATCTAAATAATTATGTATAGAGATTTGTACAACATCTGCGATTTGTCTATATATTAAATGAAGGGAATATTAATAACATATTATCTTAAGAGAGCATTATTACTTTTTACCTATTTTATTACTATGTATGTAACCATGCATTTGCCATACAAAGGTCATACTTTACATATACACATATATTTATATATATATATGTGTATATATATATATGTGTATATATATACATATACACTGCCCTTACAAACGCCTGTTCATACTCACATACATACACATTCATGTTTTCTCTTACACACAAACATCCTGGTTTACACACTTACCTTCCCTAAAACGACTGATCTTTGCCAAAACCAACCTAGTGAACCTACTATCTTTCTGGGAAAATGTTCCACGGACAGATGAAGCCAAAGTAGAGTCCTTTGGCAATGCAGACCAGCGATAGGCTTCTAGGCGACAAAATTAATCTTATAAGGAAAAAAGCAGTGTATGGTGGAAGACTGCTCGATCGGACATCTTTGGAGAGAGATGAAATCTGCCATTTGAAAAAGGAATCCTGCAAACATTTAAAAGCTTAAAAAATTGCAATTGAAGAGGGAGAAACTGCCAGCAGACAGTCGCTTAAAAAGGGTTAAAAGAAGTGTTTGGAAGCTGTCGTTGTTGCCAAGGGTTGTGCAACAGAATATTAGGGAGAGTTGCATTTAATGCCGTCCATGTCATATTTGATGTTTCTCCTCTGAAATCACTATGTGCCAATACAATATTCTGATAATACAAAGTAAGTACATTTCCCATTATTTCTGAAGATATTGTACAAACTATTCAAGGGTGCCAAGGTTTGACCATAACCATGTAATAAAATTAACTTTTATATTCGGAAAAATTATAATATATTTTACAGAAAGCCTGCATTTTCTAATAAGAATTTCCTTTCCCTATCTTAGGAAAATGTGCACATTGCAAAACAGAATACACTTCTATTGTTCAGTCTGTTGATATGTTAACCTCCTTTTGTCGAAAAGGTTATTTATACATGGAATGTTTTATGATATATAAATTTTATGATTAAGATATCTTAATAAATGTAGCTTTCTTTGAGTTTGGTTTTTGTTTAAATTATTAGGGTTCTGGGACATTGAGTTGGTTAAAATAACTGATTTGGTTAAAATCAAGCATGATTAAATTATAGCTGTTGCTGCCAGTGCTAAAATGTATCACTGGTTTTTAGCTCATATCTGTTGTAAGTAATGGGACAATTGGTATGCAGTTAATACAGGTGAGAATTACTGAAGTAATAAAGTCCCACTCGCAAGAGAACAACAAATGCGAAGAACATATACGAATATTCGCCCGAAACGAACAGGGGAATGGGCGAATATGAGTAGAATATGAAGATTTTTCCCCCTGACAAACACGAAGACAAACACGAAGACTTCACCGGCGCCCAGGGCTAGTTAAAATGCAGTCCCACTGATTCAGCTCCATGGTAAGCAATTATACCCATGAAAAAATAGATCGGACTTGCCAAAATTAGGGTACTTTGAATTAGTGGCATATAATATAATATTTAAGCCTTTGATATGTGTTTTTTGAATAGTATTCCCTGGGCATGCGCTGAATGCTCTGTTTTGTTCTGGTCATTATTATTTTAGCAGTAATCCAGGAAAGTGAATGCATATCCATCCCTTACATGTTACCCTATAGTTTATTATTTTTATTTTTTATTTATACTACTAGCTTAAGGGGTTTGGGGGAAGTGAAAAGGTTTTTTTTTTTATAAAATATTTTACTTTTTTTATTATTTTTTCTCCTCTGTTGCTGATTGTGTTGATTGGTTCAGGCAGTCTTTGTAAGGGTTGGTCATGAAAAGGGTAAGAACTTGAGGACAGTATAATGATTACATAAATGCCACAGTCAACCTCTGATAGCGGTGGTGATTTTTTTTTCAACTAGATATCTGCAAAACAAATACATAGATTAACAAACAAAACAGCAAAGTTCAGTTTGAACTTT
>VKOC01005370.1:0-17907 GCA_009364415.1 Spea multiplicata | reverse complement strand
ATGTGATTTTATATCACCCCACAGTAATAGCGCAGCTGCTCGCAGCGTGCAAGTAGCACGAAAAAAAGTCTTCAGGCATTGTAACACTACAAGGTGTGAGGAAATGTGTATGAGAGAAAAGTGGGAAAATGAAGTGTGAGAGAGTGAGGCGTCAGAGTGTGTGGTACCATATTGGATAATGTAAGTATATTTTAGTTTCTATGTGCAAGTGTGTGTCATAGCGAGTGTTTATGTGTGTATGCTCGTGTACATGTTACAGAGGGGGGACTTGGGTTTACCTACCCCATGAACCAGAAGGTACCAACTATTCCCTGCCTGTTACGCTTACCTGTTCTGCCGGCATCCCGCGACTTCCCGTCTCTGGTGGGCAGCTCCCTCGAGGTGCCGCTCGCGCATCCTCTCTCCGTTTTCACCACACCTCCGCGACACGCTCGTGGCGCTCGACCATGGCGCTCGATCACTACCGCTTCTGCCTGTGTGGTGCCTCCGCACAGACAGAGCATGTATTGTTATTAGCACTGTTGCCATCGCGACAACGCCATTCGTGGGCATCGGTCACGATGACATCATTGCATGTCCCTCAGCCCGGTTTCACGTTTCCCTGCCTCTTTCCCTATATAAACCCTGTATAACACTGCCTTTGTATTTTAGTTCCAAAAGACTTGGAAGGAAAAGGTAAAAAAGGACATGCAGCAAGCTTGCCTTAGAATAGTAAAAATACATTTTATTATGTGTAGATCATGCTTTAAACTTCATAGAAATAAATATAATATATAAATATAATTATTGAGTATACATACAAAATTATAAATAATCAATTATTACTGATCAGTTTTCTGATGTGATTATAATATTACTTAATCTTGACTAATAATCTTGACATCTGTGACTTCAACAGAATTACTACATTCATTTATCAAAGTTACTTATAGCTATATTTATAATATATTTATAGTTATATTTATTGGTTAACGAGTGTCGTTGTTTAGAGGAAATTTGGTTTATAGTAAGACCTCTCGAACTTACAAAAGCTGAGATTTATGATAAAGGTAGCGAAGGAACATGTATATATGTATTACACTTTTGTATGAGGCCCAAAATGGTTTTGTTTTCTGACAAAGAAACCTTTTGGCTGAGATGAAATTCAGATGTTTTTTTTATTATTATTCGGAAACAAAATTAATTTGCCCAAAAATAAGCATTTCTCTTTTTCCACCCTGCTTTCTTCCCCAGTCCTACCTGTACCCCCTGCACTTATCCACCTCTCCCTGTAAACTCTTTCCCTTTTCCCCTGTCTTGGATCTGCCACTTGCTCTCTCACCTCTTCCAGCTGTGTTCTGGTCTCCTCTGATCTCTCTGTGCAGCTGCAGAGAACACAATGACACAATGGAAGGGGAGTGAGAGAAGGGAGAGGGGGCAGTCATTGCATAACTGTACAGTTGCAGAGAAGATTCTGACATGACCTTGATGACCCCCGTTTCTCTCATTGACCCCGTAGTCTCATAGCAATATGTATGCACTCTTGCAGCAAGTTCCCCAGGGGCTATGGTTGGGGTTTTGTAATAAAACATAACAGATCTAAAGAGGCAACTGGAAACACTGAGGGATATAGTCAACATGGAAAGGAGGTTACTGCTTATGGAGCATTGGCATTGGCTAGTGTAGAGGATGGTGGAATGGGGGAGAAGAGGTTTCCAGGGCAGAGAGCTGGGTCAGTTGTGCAAGGGATAGTCGGAGTCAGAGAGCTAGGGAGGCTTGTTCTCAGCTTGTTTCCCCTGAAATGTTTGCCAATTTGTGTGAGGATGCTGATGAGATCAGTTCAGATGAGGAATTTCTGGGGCAAGCTGACTCACCTAGCAGCCAGGTGAGTAGCCTTCCCAGCATAGTAAGTGAGTAAATATAAAGGAAGGTAGATAGTAGACTGGTGCATTTGTATTCGGAAAATGAACACAATTGTTCGTGCTGCCCTTCATTGGTTGATGTCAAAGGAGAACCCTGCTGGAGACAAATAGAGTCGATCGTTCTGACCTTTAACTCCGGGCTCCTACCCAGGCCAAGTTTTGGTGTCAGGAGTTAAAAGTGTGTATGAGCGCCTCTATTGGTCGCCAGCACTGAGCTCCTCTGGCATCAACAAATGTAAACTATGTATTATGAGAAAAATAAAACCAATGCAACATTTACTTTTAATTGTATCTTCCTTGGAAGGATTTAGGAGTCATTGTAAACAACAGACTAAGCAACAGTGTGCAAAGCCAGTCAGCAGCTATAAAGGCCGATAAGATATTGGCATGTACAGTATAAAACATGCCAATATCTTATTAAAAATTACTTTATGGATCTAGAAAAGGCAAAAGAAAGGGCTACAAAATAAATAAGGGAACTGGAAGCTCTTATTTATGAGAAACTAAAAGAGTTGCATCTATATAGGCTAGAAAAAAAGGCATCTTAGAGGGGATATTATAAGTTTGTATAAATATGTGCAGGGCCAAAATAAAGAGCTCTCTGGTGACCTATTCATTAACTGAAGATTGGAAGAGCGAAGATTTCATACTTAAAGGAAGGGATTCTTTACAGATAGGGCAATAAAGATAAAAAATTAACTGCCAAGAGAGGGGTTCTAAAAAATACTATGGATACCTTAAAAAAAGGCATAGATATTCTGCCATGGAAAGCCGAGATTCAAGGCAGAATTTCAAGTGACTAAAAGCCACTTTTAGGGAGATCCTTCTCCTATATGTTATAGGAGAATCTCCTGTGCAGCAGCATGGAGGTCTTCCTGCTTTCACAAAAAAGCTGTAGCACTATGTCCAAAGGGTCATCTTGACTCTTGTTTGTAGATGTGATTGTCCATATGATGATGAAGGGGTTAAGATAGAGCTAGACTAAGTAACCTACTGTCTGGTGACAATGTATATTCTTATAATATATGTTATAGTTATTAGTTACCTACACAGACCACGTCTTCAATTATGATTTACTTGGGATTTTATTTTTCACTGTTTTTCTTCTTATAGGTTTATACTTTTAAACTTTTGTCTAGCTACAAAAGGGCATGTGTATTCACTGACAGAGTGAAATAAAAATAAGTAACAGCTGTTGCAGTCATTGTGGATTTGTGACTGAAGATAATTACAGAGACATACTGTTCATAAGAGAATTCCAAATGAGATTGCAACTGTGCTAGACCTTGATGCATTGCGTAAATTTTTCTTTAGTAGCTACAATAGTATTCTTTCCCTTCAATTTTTTACTTTGCTGGAATGGATCGTTTAAACATCATGCCTTTCACCTTTGTGTTGAACACTTTTAACTTTATTGTAGTGACAAACAATATCTTGTTGAAGTAAATACATTTTATTAGGGAAAGAAATGGTTTCTTCATCTGTTTTCCTGTGACATTCTCAGTTATACTTTTAAAATCTTTGCGGTTACTGATTCTGGTTTAGGATAAGTTGAGGTGGTCACATCTTTCACTCATCACATGGCACCATACTGAAGGTTATTTCATTTCTATAAAAGTTTTGTATGAAAATTCCCTTTGTTCAGAAACATACAAAGCAGCAATCAGGGCGCATGTGTATACAGGGAAAATATATATATAAATATAGGGAAATATTTATGATAGTGTGATACCGTCTATTTAAATTCAATATATGTAAATGTGTAAATGCACTCACAGACAGTGCCGGTAAAAGAGGCTCTTCGAAAGTAAAATAGGATCTTTATTTCTTAAAATCTATAAGTAAAAGAATTAAAAAAGCACATAGTGCAGTAACTTCCTGTGATGAATATAGGCAAATTAGAATGCACTTACAAGATGGTTGATTTCAAATGGCATATTCAACTTAAAAAGTCTGAGGTCCGGAGAAGGAAACAAAGTCCTCACGGGGTTTCTTCTCAGATAAAGTAACGCGATTTTCTCTTCCTAGATGTCTCAACGCGTTTCGCCTCTACGTGGGCTTCCTCAGGTGAACAATTGAAAATAATCCGCAGTGGTAGCGTGTGTGTAGCAGTCGTAGAAGTCCGTTTTAAATAATGTCCTGTTACAGGTGCGTATGGGACGCATTGTTCCGTCTTTGCGTGTGACGTCTTCTAGTTGTGGCGTATCTAGGCGATGGGGACGCTTCTTTGTTTCTTCTCCCTTCGGCTCCTCCTCCCTGAATGTCCGTGATGTTTCCTCTTGTAGAGGTATCGGTTTGTAAAAAACGTAGTTCTGTGAAGACTCAGTTTGTCAGTGTAGTTCTACACATGTCCAAAAGCTCAGGATTGTCTACTGACTACTGTGGTTGTACCCAGTGGTTTACCAAAGCAGGACACAAAATGTTCCCTGGCAATTTCTCAGCAACAAGAGAATGTTTTGTTTAAGGCCAGTTATTAAAACACATGGGGAAAAAAGTTAGACTTAGCTGCTATACTGTGCCAGGGCTGGTCTTAACACCAGATATGAAAGGCAGTCACCTGGGACACATGAATAAGAGGGCACTAAGCAGTGGTCTTTCTAGGGAGGTCCAAATTGGTGGCAACCCCTGGGCTGCTTTACTATGGGCAGATTACCCTAGTAAGACCCATATCCAAATGCATACCCTGATGTCTTTCCTTTTTAAAAGCTCAGAATATAAGTGTTCTACAACGTTAAAAGTCACAATACTGTTTAGATAAAAGAATGTAAGCACACAACAATTGAATAGAAACATAACCCTAGAAAATCAAAAGGCTAATTGAAGGGGACATCTTGGGTGTAATGTGGTCTAAGACTGGCTCTCTATTGGGGCATCTAACACAGGCCTGGGGTTCAGTAATTGAAATTGCAGGATGGCTGCAGTTTCAATTCACCAACTTCACTGTACATAACATATATCACAATGATGAGCCAACTCTAGCAAGCTGAGCTTGCCCTATATAATGCACAGCTCAATCATTTAGTTGACTTCCAAGAAAACTAAGCTGTACTTGCATGAACAGCTTTCTGTGGTTATCATTTCAAAATGCTTAATTAAGTGAACAGAAACAGTTCTGCATTCTACTACAATCTTCCAGTTTAGCAAACCCTTACATGGACCAAGCCAACTGTTCAAGCTTGAAAAATTAAATTAATTATAATGGCAATGTAGATATGGCTACTAGTCATGTCTACATCATATCATATATAGCCAAAAAAATAGCAAATTGTCACGGCATGCCATGAGCCGGGGGCCAGGTTGGTCCCTATTAGCAGGAAGCAAACTAACACAGAGTCCAGGCAAAGTAACAAAGGGAGATTCAAAAGGCAAAGTCAGTTAAGGAATGTTACTACTAAGAGAATAAAGAGCACCCTGTCTTGAACATTGGGGCTGTGTTGGCTGGTCCTAACATAGTTCAGCTACAAAATAATAACACAAGATACCATGGACGAATATCATTTTCAGAATCCAAATTTAGTTTTCTGTGGAATATATTTTAAAAGCATAACATACTGAGCGTTTTTCGTTTTTTATTTAAGAAATAGTGCTCTCTTAATTGTAAGACATTGATGCCACTACAATACACACTGAACCTAAGAATAGCTAGCTTTGCCAGAAAATAAGTAATGCATAAAAGGAACTGAGATTACAATCAAATTATTTTGTCAATCTAGATTACTTAAATCAGGATGACAACATGAGTATTAGTAGCAGAGAAGAATATTATTTTTTATTGTTAAGGGGAAAGTCATGCCATATACTTCAAAGAGTAAATTAGCATAAGGACAACCCATGACAGTTACTTCTGACATACTGAAAGAATTGAAGTAAATTTAATAGCACCTAAATCAGCACTTTCTTGATTTACTGCTTTGAATAGTAACCGTTTTATAGCCTTTTTAGCTGAAACGATACTTTTTGTCTCATTTGGGTTTGTAATTTCAGCTAGCTAGCAGTTTTCTTTTGAACTGAAGGCAAATTAAAGGAAGTCTAGTCATCGTTCAAAAATTAATTCAGTTACTATTAAAGGTTAGCCTTTTGTTTCTAGATAAAACGTTGTATGGTAGCTGGAGGTAAAGATGAATGTTTTATGAGTCCAGTGTCAACAGCTGTCTGTTTTCCTGAAACATCCTACTAGTATTTGAAAAAAAAAATAATAATAGGTACGGTTTTTTGTAAAATCATGGTGGGGTTATTAACAGGACACTGATACAATCCAGAATGTCTAGAATCTAGAAATTACAGCATGACAAGTATTCTTCTAGTGTTTTGCAAGCAAAACCTGTAATGTAGTTTTTGGCTTGTAAAGAACAAATCACAATCGAAAAACTTGGATAATCCAGGGCTGTACCTTGGCCTAGGCAAAATAAAAGGGGCAGCATAAAAAGGCAACTCCAACCCAGACTCTGCCCTAACAAGGGTCCTGAGGGTTTATGCCAGATAGATTTCTGGAAAAAGACAAGCAATTATGTGCCTTTCTTTCTTAAAATAATAGCGCTTGATCAAAATGGTGCACCCACTCCAATCTGGGCCAGAGGCTTCACCTTTTTGCAGAAGTGCACAGGTAGCAGAGACGTACTTGGGGATAGTACCACCAATTTTGGACTTGCCCAGGGGCAGCCCACCCCTGTGTGGTAATGTGGCACTCCCTGATAAGTGGCACCCGGAGCAGAAAGACCACCCAAATGTAGTGGGGTCACGTAACATGAGAGGCTGCTCACAGATGTCAGAGATAAGCTGTTTGGGCACAATTAAGGCACTGTTAAGCTATTTGGGTACAGATATTGCACTGTTAAGATGTTTTTTGGCACAATGTTGTTAGAGACAAGCTGTTTGGGCTCAAATTGGCACTGTTAAGCTTTTTGGGCACACAAATTACACTGTTAAGATGTTTAGGCACAAAGACGGCACTGTATGTATAGTTGACATGAATGAATGATTTTGGTGAAAATGGTTGAATTTACACTCTTCGTTATTTTAATTAAAGATTATTATCTATTAAAAATAATAGCTTAAACATTTAATATGGTGCACTAAACATCAAAACATACAAGTAGGTACTTGGTATTCATGTTTAACATAAAAGAGTAAGGGGTTGTATCGACAAAGGAAGGGGGGGGCAAATTATGATTAGGAGGAACAAGAGTTTAGTCAGGCATAGCACAAAACCTAAATTCACCACTTGGATAATCCTGAAATATTAAAATTATTATACCTAGTTACCTATAACAATGTAACAATAAATAGATGAGGTCAACATCCCACAAAACTTTACATTGACCGCAGAGTTAAAAAGTAGGCAATCTAAGATAAGTGGACTGAAGTAATTGGCTATGTACGCTGGAGACATTCTCTGCTATTTTACTAGATCATTATCACAAATCTATATTTTGGGGTCTATGGAAAATTTAATATATTCCTCCTCAAATGCATAACCTTACAATGAATTCACTTTGCAAACAGACAATTTGATTCAACTTGACCATATTTAAATATTTTAAGGCCTACTATGGTAGTTGTTCTCAATGCTTAAAGTACAATGGAGAGTTCTGTATTAACCACCTATCATTTAAGGATCTGATGAATTAAAAAGGAAAATATTTTATAGATACATCACTAATAATTCATATTTGAATAAAATAATGCCACAGGTCTCAGAATGTTGTGCTTTTTTATCCAGTTGAAATGTTTTTTGTTGATGTTTAGTTAATGTTTTGTGTCTTACACTCTGCTTTTCTTTTTTTGTTTTACAAACTTCACTCTTACATTTTTTTGACAAACCTTAATCTGAATTTTCTGATAATCTCTGATTGTTGCATTAATGATTACCTGTTTCTGTTTATTTACATTTAGCGTTAAAATGCACTAATAAAATATAAAAATCTGTTACAAATGTGTTGGGTCAATACACACCAGACTACTTGTGTAAATATTGATGTTAGATTCTAAAACATAGAATTTAGATGTCTTTAGACATAGAAAAGAGTTCAATCTGAGCAGCACAATTTAATAAAAAATGGTTTCAAAAATAGCTTCTATCCATATAATTGTTGTAATATTATAACAATGACAAACATCAGATGCTGCACTTGACAGTCCCCTCAGGATATTAAAAACAAAACATCACATTGAATATGTATATTGTAATTTATTGTATATGGATCTCAGTGGAAGGAATAAGATGAATAATGTAACACTGGTTTTCGCAGTTATTGAACTTTAAATGTAAATTAAATTAACAGATTAAATATATTCTCTGAGCAAACCATGATGCCATTGTCAAAGCTGAAGTCATTGGGAAATATTGGGACACAGTGGGAAATAAAATGCTAAAAAAACCCTATGTTTTTTCTTAGTTCACTATATTTTTAAAACATATAGGCTTGTTTTCAGGGTTTTGGCCTACCTGCAATGTTTGCCTCATATGTTTATTAGGCCACACCCACTTCCCTTTGCTCTGAACCCAGCTAACGCTTCTTTCAGGCTGTTGCTGTAATTGCGGAGCTGATTCAGTTACTCATTGCCCTTTTGTGGTATCACATCCAATTAGCACACTTTCTGTTTTTTTGTATTGATTCTTGTGTATGACTCGGCCTGTCTGACGTTCCTGGTTCCTGTATACTAACACCTGTTGCTGACTATGAGTACCTCTCCAATGCTGATCTTGGTGTGTATGACTACCTGTTCCAGTTCCTCGCCTCGGCTTGTCTTACGTTTATGCTTTTGGATTCTCATTGAGCAGCGGGATACCCCTTGGTTTGGCAACAGTGTGACTTCTGCCCACCTAGACCTGCCTCTCTAGGCCTTAGTCAAGCTAAGCCAAGAAATGTCAATTGACCATCTGGCACACTAGCAAATGCCCAGAGGCTAATGGTACCCTACACTAAACTTTGTTGGCTTAGTCTTTCAGTGTGTGGCCACTCGCTAGATATAGATGTCACATTTTAAGTGTACTATAGTTCATAGACTCATGTATACTTTTTACATGTTGTAAATCTATATTTATAACCTTGTGTACGGATAAACATACATTGACATATACGATATTTCTTGTGCATGCAAAACAAATCTTGCATTGAGTTTTTTTTTACCTGGAATATTTATGACATTCCGTATTTCACTGCATGACACAATAGTGTTAATGCAATCTTATGGTGCATTTACTCTAAGGATTCTAATCTTTTTAAGCCTGTCCTACATAGCAAATAAGTAAGCTCTAGCCATAGGCAGTGAACTTTAGGTTGTTAGATCTTGCAACCTACCAGTAAAGCCTGCAGCGTCCTGTGTCAGGGTTTCTCAACTAACAGCCTAATTCCCTTGATACGCTGTTTTGCTTACAACAGCATGTGCTTATTCTATTGAAAGCAACTGTCAAATAGTGACTCGTCAGCTTATGTATGTTTCCAAATAACAAAATAATGTCTGCTGGTTTTGTTATCCCTGTTCCTTCAACATTAACAATAAAACTTGCTTTATCCATTCTGATAAACAGTAAAAACATAAAAATAATCAGAATCCTTACTTTGTTTCCTAGGTGCCATTTTGTAATATATTGGCAATTAATAGTTATGATCTTGTTTTTACTAATAACTATTATTATTAAATAAAAATTATTTTTTATTTACTTATGTTAGGTTAGATATCTGGGATGAAGTCAAAATATGTGCAAACCAAATACGAAAAAGGCAAGGTTAGTGTCAGGGCAGAAGACAATCCTTTTCACAATCCTTTTCTTGCATTAAAGTGTCATCATTTAACATTTTCATGTTTGGTTGCATGTAATGATGTATTTTCTCTCCATTATTTCTTAATTTCGATTCTTGCTTTGACACAGATTATGATAAAAGAAAGTCTACTTTTTCCATGCTGCCATGGACAGTTCATGAATATTCATAAATGCTGAACGAGAAGAGAGCATGCATGATAAAATATACTAATCTGCCAGAAACATATCTGCTCAGAAAACAAAATTAAATAATAAAAAAGGCTTAAATACCGTAATTGCCATCATACGGTATTGTGTTGTTACAAAAAGGAAGCATTTTATATTTTTTCTATAGAAGAAATACTTAAGAACGGATCCTATGTACACAATAGAGTCAATTAACTTTTTCAGTAGTTAGCTTCCTCATTGCAAATATTCCACTTAATACATCAAAGTTCCTGAAGAAAATGATTTTACAAATCAGATTTCTGCCAGGGGAAGACTGGCAAATTCCATTACACGGGGTAAAAGAACAAAATGACAAAGTGTTGCAACCCATGCCCCTAAGAAACATACTTCAGGTCTAGACAAGGTAGCTGTATATCATATACTGTTTTTTCTTTAAAAGGAGACCTCTTGAAGCTAATATTTAAAAGATTGTGCAGGTAATTTAAAGTAATTTACCACATTAAAGTAAGTTAGCACAACAAAAGCAGGTTGGTGTAAATGTAGGTCTCATAATACCTAACTTTGGTCTGAGGGAACTATATACTCACTTTTCAATAACATGGAGCATAACAGGTCATAGTGCTGATTTCTGGCACAAGGGGTGAACCTCAGTCTAGACATCTGAAATGAGATTATGTACAAGTCTGCAAGGCAGGTCTGGTGGCTTGAGTGTCTGCACAAAAGAAGCTGGCAGCCCTGCGTTAAAGAAGCTGGCAGCTGCCCTCATACATATATTGCAAGATACCTATTACAAATGGTGCATTTTATAGGAAACACAGTCTGCGCCCAATAAAAATAGGATTAGCTTTCAATAAGCGTGTACAACAGAAAAAATCTCTTTAAAAATGATTTGACATTACTAAAACATAGATACCCATATCATATAGAACTTCATTTTATATACCTAATAGACCACTCAGATCAATTTGAAGTTCTTAGTCCAAAACCTTTTGGTTTTATGCATGTATTGCCTGCCTCAATAGGTGCACATGACTTGCTATTAACAATAGGGTTAAACATAACAAGGCCATCTAATTGACTCAATCTAGAACTAGGCTAGGTTTACCCATTTGCTACTTTCATCAATCTCAGTATAGCAGTAAGAAGTCTGGTTAATTCTGTTATAATCCCCCTAATCCCATTCCCACTGGTTTAAAAATCATAAATTTAGTTAAAGCAAAAGAATCTGTGTCTGCCCTATATAATAGTACCCTCAAGGGGGTTTATATTTCCCCTTACAGTTCAATGGACAGTTCTTTATATAAGTAAAATACGATGATCCTACATGCAAATATGCATTTGTTGCATTGTTATTGTAATACTAATAGTTAATACTGGAGTCATTTAGAAATGTCCTTCTTTTTGAAAGAAAATATACTTTTTTTCCACTAAAATAACATCAAATAGATTGGAAACAGTGTAGATTTTGTTAATGCTGTAAATTACTAATGTTGCTGGAACCAGCTGATTTTAATGGAACATCTTCATAGGTGTACAGAGGCCCTTTATCACTCCCATCACTCCTGTGTTTCAATGGCACATTGTGCTCGCTAATCCAAGTTTAAGTTTAAAAGGCTAATTGATCATTAGAAAACCCTTCTGCAATTATGTAAGCATATATCTGGGGAAAAGCTAATTCTTATTTAAATGGTATATTCTTAATTACACCATAACAGACAAAATTTAATATTCAATATCAGAAATATTGTTAACCCGTCCACTTGGTAAGTAAAAGTTTTTTTCTCCTTAAATTGGCTACAGGTAAAGATATAGTAATTTACCTTTTAACATTTATCTCTGTGATGGAACTTTTGGTACAGAAGGCAACCAAGATTATACATCGAGCACTCAAGATGGTTATCCACGTAAAAATAGAAGGCCTTTTGTTGAGAAAGAAATAATAGAAACAATAACTGCAAGAAGACTCCGCTACAAAAATATGTTTCCACAACACCAGGGAACAGTATTACATTCATGGAATCTTTCCTAGTTAGAGCTGTTATGACAAGAAAAATCATAGCCAAGTTCATGGTCGCATCATGGAAAACTGCAAAACATCTATTAAATCCTACTGTGTATACAATTGATCATCATGACCAATTGGATAACCTAACAGTGGCAGCATGAGGCATAAAATAGAGCAATGATGGGATATTTCGAAGGCTTTCTTAATAGGGCTAAACACATACTAACTTATAGATTGAATAGGACACATCTCTACAGAAAGTAAATTGGGAAGTGTTGGTCTTAAAAAAGTGTTTTGATGATAAAAATGACTCAGGGTGTCAGGCGCCACTTTCACATTCAACAGAAAAGAGGAAGAAGTAAGAATGCACACAAAAATAATATACTAAAAGAAAAGAGCGGTTGACATGGATTGTAAATGAATATAATGAAAACAGTAAGGGCTGTATTCACTAAAGAAGCAGAGTTGAACATTTTTACCTTGTGATATCTCTATGTGTTATTGAGAGCAACAATCGAGTTGGCGCAATATAAGACCTCTTCACCAAACCCAGGGGGCCATAGGGATTATGGCTAGCTCAGCCCTTCCAATAGGAGAAGATCACTACGGTTTCCCTTTCATAATGTATAGTGATATTACGTAGTCAAAATGTACAAAGTGTCTGTTTAGCTTATAGACCATCTGTGCTATTCTGCTATAGCAGAGAAACTATAAAACTGTATAACTTTACATAAAAACCAAACAAATAACAAACCTTAACAGTATGCTTGGGTATGTTTTAGTGTTATTTTAAAATATGTGAAATAAAAAATATTTGAAATTAACATTTATATTAAAGCGTAATGAAAATGAAAAAACAGTATTAAGAATTCAAAATTATCAACTTTCCTTTATAAAGTCTGAAGCAAGCCTGAAATTTTTTTTTGGCATTTATACCATTTAACAACTCTATTGTCAATAATTGGAAACTAATGTAAAACCACCCAAAAATAATGAATGCAAATATCAATGAAGATATAAAAGTGTTGTTTTCAAAATAATGTGGGAAATTGTTTGAGAGGACTTCTAAGACAGAGCTTGGCGACTCTGAGGCGAGAAAAATTGCACGCTGAATGGAAGATTAACTTATAGACAGAGAACTCATAAGAATGCAGATTTCACCTGATTCACATCACAAATCAAATCAGAATTTTCCACAGTTGTGAAACAGAAATCCCAATATGGCGATTGTGCTGGACCACGGTCATCGAGGTTTGAAATCCATCCTGGGTCCTCTTGACCCCAGTACTGCTAGGCTGGCCCCTCATTACTTATGCTTTATAACACTTATGTCTTGTGTCCCTATGAGGTAGCCCAATTACGAGGTCTTGTGGCATCTAATCACAGCATTTAACAAACCTGTGCACTAAATGGTTCATTTAAGAAGACCAGAATCAGCCCAAGGGGCTATGAATAGAAGTTCATGCATTTAAGGGCTAGCCATAGTACTTTAACTTTATTCATTTTGTTAATTAGTATCTCGAATAGCGGCTCCCATGTGGTATGATTTCAAGCAGTATGTTTGCTGCTTTGGTCGCCACCACCTCTCCACAGCAGCTATTTGTCATCTGTTTTTGGGCAACAAAATGTTTTTCCTGCCCATTAAGCAAGGACAGAGTATGCTCAAAGTATGGATGATAAAAAGGGAGCCGCAGCAGGAGCAGTAGTAGAGAATTGGGTCCCGGCAAGCACATGCACCCCCTTGGAACAGGACTGAATTTAAACAATATTATAGAAATTAAAAAAAAAAAAAGATCTCCCAGAGTAAGGAGCATTCACTTTGAATATCTAGTGCTGGGTACCCTAATTTGACAAGATTAACCTTCAAGAAAGCCATCTGCTCCACCAGGTGTAGGGAGAGCAGTGTTCTCTGGGGGGGCTGAGTATGTTGTCTGTCAAAGAGTAAACCATCTCGCTTTGGACACTCTTGGGTGGGCTTGTAAGCAAATACTGGGTCACTAAAGAGAAGCCTTACCAAACAGCAGTGTTCTGGTCCCAATAACGTAGAGGGTCAGAAGTAGGAGGTAGTAGCAGTTCCTCAAGGTTTTGACCATTTTAGAGGTACTAGTCTGCATGTGTTGTTTAACGTAGGTAAGGGGATGACCTGTCCCAAAGTGGATGTGCTCTGGGTTAACGCCTTGGTCACTTTCCTAAATGACTTCAGGAACACCACCGCCTGCCCTATTAATGCCCATTCCCTCTGTCATATGGGCTGGACACCCCTATGTTCTGTTCAGAGTACATGGAATGAAGAGCCCGCTGGCTGCTGCTCCACCATGTCCAGGGTGGAGTTCCAGCAGGTGTCAGCTGTTAGCTGTTGGCCTTTCTTCACACTGTGGTGCAAGTGCCAATCAATTTCGAAAGCCTACAGTGCCTGTCAGACACTGCCTGTCCCCATTAATCATAGAGAAGAAAGCCCGTCCAGCAGGGATAAGCTGACTAAGTAATCGTTTCATCTTTGACATTGCCCTTGAATGGAAAGCCCCAAAGTGTTCAAAGGTAGGCTGATGTTCCAGTCCCATCTATCCCTGGAAACCAGTCACACCCCTCAAGAAGACTGAAGTCTCACCACACCCTATGCTCTGGCTGCTGTTTCTGGTGGGGGCTATTTGTCGTCAAAGCCTTAAATTTCCTTATGAAGCAAAGCTGTGGTGTAGCAGCATTCATGGTGAATTGTAGGTGAGACGGGTAAGATGAAGACCAGCTAAGACAGTTACAATAGTCAAGGCGGGAGATAATGAGTGCATGAACAAGAGCCTTAGTGGAGTCCTGTGTTAGGAAGGAACGGATGAGGGCAATATAATTTAAAATGGGCACGGCAGTTTTTAGAAACCGACTGAATGTGGAGTGTGAACAAGAGGTCAGAGTCAAGGGTGACACCAAGACAGCAAACATAAGGTACTAAAGAGTCGTTTAGAGAAATGAGACAGGAAGGAGATGAACAAGGTGAAGTAGGATTCCTTAGGTTGAGAGCAGAGTAGTATCAACGTAGCATTAATTGCAGAAAGTCAGACATGAGACTTCCACAAACTACGTTCAACAGTGAGGTAACAGCGTCGAAGATGTCGGGTTACAATTGGGTGCCAGGGTTGGAAAAGTTCACGTCATGAAGAGCAAGTAGTAACTGGGGCTACATCCTCATGAAAAGTTGTGAGGGTGGAGTTATAGAAAGAGCTAGCGTTGTAAAGGCATGACATGTTTAAGATAGGAGAGATGAGAGGGAGTAAATAGGTTAAGAATTTCAGAAGGTTAATAGAGCTAAGGTCTCTGGTAAGGCAAGGTTGGGGTGTAAAGGAGCGAGTAGGAAGCAAGATTAGAGAGCAGGATGGAAAGTAGTGGTCAGAGAGGGGGAAAGGGGAATTGGAGAAGATAGAAGAGAGCACATGGGAGTCAAAGGGGTATCAGTCGGGACGGTATATAACAACAATGTATAGGGAGATGGGATTAAATAGTCGGATAGCTTGGACATAAAATGAAGAGAAAGAGAGTGATGGGGCAGAGAGAATAGGTTGAAAAGTACAAGTAGGGGAGAGTAGGAAGCCACCACCCTGGGAGTGTGAGTGAGGTGGAGGCCACCATAGGAGAGAGCAGCAGGAGAAGCAGTGTTAAAAGTGGTTAGCCGGGTTTCAGTTAGAGGGAGAAGGTGCAAGGAACTAGAGGCAAAGTGGTCGAATAAGGCTGTTATTTTGTTACACACAGAACATGCATTCCAGAGAGCAAAATTAAAAAAGGAGTAGGAAGAGCAGCAGGGTATGTGTCACGACCAGGTTACAGGGGCTGGATCCGCACTGCAGAATCAGCGCCCTCTGGAGGAGAGAGGACGTACTGCCACCAGGCACGAACACCACCAGGAATAATGAAAAGGTGGAACTCAGGAACAAAAATAAAATAAAAAATAATAACGGTATCCAAGGGGTCAGGCAAAAGAGTAGTCGGGGTCACAAGCAAAGGTCAGGGCAGGCAGCGAAACAACGGAGGTCAGGAACAAGCAGGAGTCAAAACCGGAAAGCTAAATCAGGATATAACGCTAGTGAAAGGCAAAAAGGCACTAACACAGGCGAAGGTGTAGTGCCAAATGAGGGTTTAAATATCCCTCCAACGATATGGATCCTCCTACCCTCCTAATTAGGGGGAGGAGGAAAAAGAATATATGTCGCTTTAAGAGCGACATGAATATTCATTAGATGAGCGTTCGCCAAGCTCGGAACCGGCTTCAGATGCGAGGCGCGCGCACTGGAATGAATGTCGTGACAGCAGGGGACGGCGTCTCGCAGAGAAGGACCGCGGCGGAGCTCCGCGAGGAAGAGCAGGGGAGACAGCGCGCGGGCTGCGTCTCGGCGTCCCTGCCGGCAGCACGACGGAGGAGGTAACAGTATGTGGACAAGATAATTTTTGTTCTATGGTTGAATTTTACATACTGCTTGGATTTCCTTATTTATACTCACTTGGTGTGAGGGGTGCGGTTTTTTTGCTTATATAATTGTATTTTATATTGTTTATATAACTTTTTTGTGCACTACTCATTTTTATTCAAGATTATTGATGTTTCTGGGATGTTGACTGGGAGAGGCTAGGGAAGAGAGCAATGAAGGACCAGGACTTGGGGAAATATCCTCAGCTGCTAAAAGAAGGAGAGAGTGAAAGAAGGTGGCAATAGGACTTGTGTGAGTGGAGAATTTCTGTGAGTAAGGGAAGGTGACTGGAGAGAGAGGAGGTGAAGCTGAAAAGTACTTGGGATGAGAGAAGGGGAGAAGAAAGTAAAGAGGGAGCAATCCAGACAGTGTGGGTGCTGGTGGCTGGAGAGAGATAATTGTTCTGCTAATAAGTGAAAAGAGGAACAAGATGATTGCGAGCATGGTAACTGGAGAAAGATGGTGATGAAAATGGAATGAGCAGTAGGCAGCACTTGATGACAACCTCCAGGTTCATCTTTGTTCTACCTTGTTGTCCTTCTTGGTGAACTCCTTTGGTAAACTCCTATACAGTGGCACTTAGGAAATTGGCACTCGGATGGAAAGTGGCACACAGGTGGAAGCTTTATAAATAAATGTAATGTAATGTAACTGTCTTTTTCAAATAATCTCTATTCAGGAAAAGTATTTAATAAAAAAACCTAAAACACACTTTGTGCAAACAAAAGTAATTTGCCTAGTTGTGTAACAGGTATTAATTTTTTTTGTGTGTTGAGCAAAAACTAGAGGTTTTACCCTAAAAAAATTGGGGGGAAATGTTTGTTGCACTCCCTGTAAGTGTAATCTATAAATTATATCAATATACTACAGTAGTACACTACAGCTTCTCCAATCCACCCCACAAAAGTAAGTTTTCTGTACAAAAATAAACTATTATTACTTTATTAATTAACTTGCTGTATTATGTATGAGCAACAAGCATTAATCTCAGCCTCTGCTAAACAAACTGTCTCACACTCCAACTCTCATCGGTCTGTAAGTGCTGCTATTGACAAGTTAAAATGCTTGACCCTTCCCCTTATAAATGGTGACTGGCCAGAGTGAATAAAAGTAAGGACCCATAATTTACAGCCATAACCATCAATGAAGCCATCTCTCATTTCTACGTATCAGTAATTGTTATGTGACCCCTTACACACAGTCCCTTCCCACTTTACCTCATCAAAGAGCTCCAAAATTGCTTGAAATAGCGTGCCAATGAATGGACAAATTCTAATGAAGTTTTGTCCCCTTTTCAATTCAACTTTGCCGGTTTCATTGGGGATCACTCTTGTTATCAGAGTTTCATACGAATGCACAAAACAGACAATTTTCTTAAAAACAAAAAAGCTGAATGAGAAATCCCAGGGTCTCCCCCCCTGGCTTGGTCACTACCTGGTCACAAATATAAATCACTCTACACTTTGTGGAAAGTTGTTTCATTTTTTTCTCTATCTCTACGATTCTTTTCTTGCTTTTCGCTATATTCTATCCTTTGCCTCCCTCACATGTCATGTCAGTGTCATCCTTTGAGCAAAGCTCACTTTTGTTCCACAACTTATTGGTAAGGGAATCATG
>VKOC01005369.1:0-41313 GCA_009364415.1 Spea multiplicata | reverse complement strand
ATATCCCCTCTGAGACACCATTTTTCTAGCGTATATAATTTTAACTTTTTAGTCTTTTTTTATAACTAGTATCACTGTGGGGGTCAAACAACAAATACCCACTATGGGCTGGGGTAAAATTTATTGAGATTCAAATGGTGCCCAATACTCATGCTTAGGTTTCTTTACAAGTGGCCACTACATTCCAGGTATTGTCCGACATGTATTTGCTCACAAAAATGTAGTTTTGTTGCATGATTTACTCTTTGTTTTAATTTTCAACCAATTTAAGCCAAGTTGATCTGGTCAGAACTAGTTATATAAAGCCTCGGGAATGCAGAAAAGAATGAAGCACGAGGGATGTAGGTAAAAGTTCTGATGAAAAAAAGATTTTTATTTTAATCATTTAAAATGTGCTAAACATATGAGTCAATATCCTTTGCACTGATAACAAGTGACTATTGCTTGCTTATTTCTCTATGCGGCATCATTAATTATGTTTAATGTGACAAGTTTCAGCATGTTCTAGAATGTGAAATGAGAACAAAGTGCACGGGGAGATAAATGTTTTCATCGTGTACAGTAAAGGCCATAGGAGCAGGTGCTTCACAATCCCAACACACAGCTAATTCATTTATTAGTCTGGGAAACACCTAGGAATGTATTATTTGTTATTCATTCACTTAGGTCACGGGACCTCTTTCATCGAAGGAAACTGGATACACAAAATTCTAATCACAATTCACACCTTACTTTATTTCTAGACTGGAAGCTCCTTCTGACCCAGCAACAGACTATGATGGTGCTATATACATCTTGAGTAATAATACAGGCAAAATATGCGCACTGTCTATATACCCAATTAATGTGTTGCACGCAATATGTAAAGAGGTGGGGATTGTAAACAAGGCTGTCGGAAGGTACACAGAAACGTGACAGGTGTATCAGGAGTCTGAGATAAACACGCTATCTAATTCGAGAGTTGCCAGAGAGAGAGAAAGAGACAGACAAGAAACCAGCTGATTCTGGAAGGGTCTAGGACAGTACGTGTGTTCTGCCCTCCTCAATATGCAGCTGTCCATCATAGTTTGTGATACAGCCTTTCACATGGTACTCAACACAGCCAGAACAACAAATCACACTCCAAGGGTCTCTATATACTTGTTGTAATAGCTGTATCTTTGTATTATTATTATTATTATTTATTGTTTTACATAGCGCCATCAGATTCTGCAGGGCCGTACAAAGGGTAGACAGGGCATAACAGTTAGTATATAACATAAGATGACATGCAGAAACGACAGGTGAGGTGATTTTATTGCTAGTGAAATATGCTTTTAAACAATATCAATATATATATATGATATTAAGGATAAATGCCAAACCAATATAAAAAAAAATAGTAATTAACTAAATTCATAGAACTTTGCTGAATCATAAGGCGCGATGTGCTTGTGAATCATTTAACAAATGATTATGTAATAAGCATGCAATGATATAGTAACAAAGTATTTTGTTACTATGGGGACAATGAGAGTCATTAACGCTCACAACAACTCTGGTGTTAGCGGACACCCCATACGATGGTTTACAAAAAAAACCCTGCATGTTTTGTTGCTGTATATGTATGTGACAGTGTTATGTAGTGGGGTGCTAACAAATATAAATGACAGGTCTGATTTTCTCTTTAAAGGGGAAGCTCCAGTACCCCAGGCAGCCCCACCAATGAAGAATTCCAAATGAAGCATGTTGTAACACACATTCTTTATATAAAAGGATAAAGCAGTCAAGTGCTTTCTATGCATGTGAGCGTCTCATTAGACCCCTGTAACTCTCATGTGAGCCAGCACTAAGTCAGTATATTGCCCATGCGTCCTTCTAAACGAGAGTTGTATTTGCCCTGGGGCAGGGAAAGTGGCAAATGCATAGTGGGGATTCTGCTGATGGCTGGAGCATCCCTATAAAGATTCATTGAGCTGGAATGAGATTATACAGAGACCACATAATCCTTACTTGAGGCTATGTTTGAGGCTTTTCTTTACTGAAGCTTCAGCAGAAAAGCTGGGGCTGGACACAAATATGCAGAACTGGGGATCAACACCCTTAGAAATGAATACAAAACACAAGGCTGAAATTAGGAAGCAATATCTGCTATGCATTACTTGACCATTTTCACATGAGAAGGTCATTGAGTCCTAAGGCTGGTAAAGCTGTACTACCTTCCTCGATCGTTTCGCTTGAGGGACGCTCATAGTGTTGGTATTGCTCATCTTGATATAATTCAGCCTTAAGAAAGTGTGAATGTCAATGAAAATGACCAAATAAATTCATCTACTGCCTTACTGGTTCACTGAGAGAATGATCTGCCTTAACATTGTGTTGGAGAAAATCCCAAACGTCATTTTGTCTGGCATCTGTTGTCACAAATATCCAATTATAAGAACGGCTATATTTTCATTTCCAAGAATTCTACATTTTAATGTTCTCTAAGAGGTATATAAAAGGATATAAACTTTACTTTTCTCAAAGTTTGGTGGCACTTTCCCATGAATGATATCCTCTTTGTGTTGTATTCACGAGCCATTATTTTGTTAAGATATTTGGGGCTAATTAACTAGTTTAGCAAAAATATGCAAAAGAATTTAAAGATAAAAAATAAAATAAAAACTATTCATGTAATGTATAAACATATTATGGTTGCTGTTGTCCATCACCAAGGATACATTGAAATATGATATATAAACTTGTAGTTAGAAGTATTGTTAGGCAAGATCGCTAATTACCGCCACTTAGGCTCTTGAAACACTCGTTGATTTACATTAAGGTTTAGAAGTGTTCAGAGTACCCTGGATTACACACTTCCACTGACAGTTCTCTAAGGCCAATAGAAGGCTGGTACCATGTGTAAAACATATCCTATATATATATATATATATATATATATATATATATATATATATATATAAAGTAAGCAGGATAGGAAAGACTTGGCAAAGCAATACGTCGGAGAAAGCAAGCAGGGTGCTGGGTTGTATAGATGGAGGCATTAGTAGCAGGAAGATGGAGGTGGTTCTACCACTTTGTGTGAGGCCTGACCAGAAATCTGTAGAGTATTGTGCTCAGTCCTGGAGACCCCAATCCTAGAATGATAATGACATATCGGAGAGTTGAGAGGAGGGCTACTAAAATGGTTTGCAGGGTCAAAATTATCTGGAGAGAAGTTTGTTTTAAAGGAGGAAGAATGTTAGCACATGTGGGTGGTAGTTAAATGGAGCAGACTCCCAGCAGAACTGCTAGAGGTAACATAGAACAACAAACAGAAATACCAGCGAGTATCCACACGTTTAATACATTACATGGCAGACAAGTGGGTCCTGCAGATATCTGGGGTGTGCTAAACCCTTTTTCAATGCAAACCTACAGCCATGCGATAAAGGCTAATATAGTGAGGGAATTTAAGCATGTAATGAGATTGGGATAAAACTATCACGAATCTAAGACAAGACCAAGGCCCGATTAAGGTTTGAGCAGCTAACAGGACAACTAAGCCAATATGTGAAAATTTTCTGTATACATTTAGTATACGTACATCAGTGTGTTATGGTACTAATTGCAAAAGTTTACTTTAAAGATCTTAAACTAGTCTTTGAGGCACAAGATATGCATATCTTCTGATTGTCTACATGCACAATAACAGCACCCCTAAGACAAGCCACAGAGTGAGCGTATAAGCTAATGTTGCCAACTACCTTGGGAAACCATGTCGGAACCTCATTTATCAATAGGCTGTATTTTAAAGCTTCTGCTGGTTCATGATATGTGCCACACATGGTTTAGCTCCCAAATGTTATTAAGCATGTGTTAAAGGACTTTACTATTTTGAAGCTGGTTCCAAAGAGATCACTACAACATTTTTTTTAAAATCTACATGACCTGGAAATGGATCGTTCAGTTTATAGATTATTCTTTCTGGCACAGCTTAAGTGAAATGGTTTATTGCTCATTCAAGAGCCATCCAAGGTAAAACCGAACCTTTACAATGTCCATAAACTAGATCGAGTAGGCCCTTTAAACCACTCAACAACAAAGCTGTCATTTAAGAACTTCCTTATCCTTCAAAAGGGTCAGCTCACGTAGTCAGTTCCAAAAATATGACAGTGTAAGGACAAGGCTTCCACTAACATATTTGTGCGCATGCTTTGCATTCGGAACAATATATTCTAACAAATATTCTGAGACTTCCAGATATATAAATCAAATATATGGCTGGAAGTCAGTAAAACACAGATGAGTAACATCAGCCAATAAATCCCAAATTAACATGTCACTTAAAGGGATCCATCATTCATCATTTGCTTCTCTACTCTACCAAACCTACACTCCTACGCTCTTTAATTCCAGATCCTAGTCCTGCATCTAAAAAGCCTTTTATAAGGTGGTATCCTGACATATAAAACCAGTCCCTATCATGTATGTTCCTTCAATGCATGTATATCCTTTTTTTCCTCTCTAACATTTCCAGAAGTGGCGTGAATCCGAAGTCCTCGTGCCTAGGAGCATATAAATTTTTAATCTGGCCTTGCCAAATGAAAGGGTTAATGTACAAGTGTGCATGGCCTTCTATTATTCATAGGGAACAAACAAGAAGTACTGCCAAGCATACGTCTTCAAGTTTCTGCAGACTCACTGGCTCGCAGCCACACTTCGGCTTGTTCCTACACATTACAGCTATAAGAACAGATCGTTTGTACCGTGGATTTATTGTTTAAGTGTGTAATATGTTCCAACAACATACAGAAGCCTAGCAATTTATGCTTTCTTCCAGGCGAATAATTAACATAAATGCTACTAGGATATAAACATTTTAAGGTTGGCATTCTTGGCATAGACTGGTTGCTTTTTTGTTGCAGAATAACATTTGCTAATTTGCTAAGAACACAGGCATTAAAAATGAATTGGTCTTTATTATTATTATTTTATGTAATGCCATCATATTCCACAGCACTGTACAACGGGTTAACAGGACATATAAAGTAATATATCACATGATAAATTGACTTACAGAAACTACAAGTGAGGCGGGCGCTCTGCGGTGATGCTACCCCAGTCTAATCAGGGCTGCCCTAAGGAATTGAGGGGTCCAAGCCAAGTATAATATGTAGAACTCCCTTAGGTCTCCCAAGCTCCTTCATATATGTATATATATACACACATACATACACACACACGCAACTAACAGCCATAACATTATGACTGGGTCAAGCAACAGAACAATGATCCCAATATTGTTAAGAGTGGCCCAAAATTCCTCTACAACGATGTGAGGCACTGATAAAGTCATTCAGAGAACGATTACGCCAAGTTATTGATGCTAAAGGTGGTTCTACAAGATATAAAATCATAAATTGTACTTAGTTTTTCACACATGACTTGTCCATTTTGGCTTTATTTTTGTTGAATAAATCATGACACTGCACAATATGTTGTGCGTTGCTGTTCATCTGAGGTTGTATTTACCTAATTTTTAGACCTACAGGATGAACAGATGATTGTTATGTCCTGATATGAAAAACTATAGAATTCAAAGAGTGTGTACTTTTTTCACACAACTGTACAAACACATATACTTACATAAACACATACTACATTACTTTTCCAGCAATAATGTCCACCTACATGCTGAAATAAAATTATTATTAGTCTTGGTGTTCCAGTGGTGAGATTAACTGCCTATCTCTGTAACACCCCTACGTTATCTTGAAGTTGTAAAGTAAACTATTTCAACCCTGGAGCACAGATAATCTCTTGCAACCTTCAATCAACCTTTTGGCTCCTCTTATGTCACACAGAACACACAACATTCTGATGCAAATTCCAAGTAAACTAAGCAGGGACTGTGAGTGGATAGAATTACTGTAAAGGCCTACAACACAGGGATATGATTTAGGAAGCCTGATTACCATTAACAAAATGTATGCACAGACTAAAAACACATTACTTTTTTTAAGAAAATATTTGTTTTCTTAACAAATCACAGTTAAATTGATGCAAGATTATTATAAATATGCGTAACTTCAACATAGGTATTCCTTCTACCAACCTTGACAGTCATTTATGGCAACTTCCCAGAGTAGGCTACCTGCGCTCTACCTCTTCTGGGGAAGTGGCTTTTTGAAGGGGTGGGGCTAGCCACACATAAGGGCAGGTCCAAACAACATTGAGTGGATGGGAGATGGACAGAGTGGGTGTGGCCAAACACCTGCTTGATGAAAGAAGAAACTGACCCAGAGACCCAGGATAGCAGAGCTTCACCCAGAGAATTAGGATCAAACTATAGAGTCCCCATGTATGATGACAGGAGTGGAATAGGTGAATATGGGCCCATCTGCTCATGTACTAGCTCCTCGTGTTACAAGGATGCTGCTGCCACACAACATAAGAAGGTTTTAAATCCAGGAGTTTTGATCATTATCTGAGAATCCACTTTTGGCATCACAGATGGCAGATGCTACGCGCTAGAAAATGTCTGTTCGTTTGTTAAATGAATATGAGAACATTTTGTAGGTTAATAAACATAATTTGTGAGTGATGTCACTCCATTTAAACTTGAACTGGACAAAAAGTGCTTTATAAAAAGGGAAATGTAGAACAAGCAGATATCTAGCTTAAATGGATTCCATTTGTCAAATGTTAATTATATGGCCAATTATGATGAGCACAGATGGATTAATTAGTGGTTCAGTCATTATGATAGGTCCACCTGCTCTAAGGAAAGAGCCGCCTGTGCTCATCTAAGGGGGTTCTTGATGGAGTTTTCTGAGAATAAAGTTTCAGTATGTGCGAGATAATTGGAAATAAGAATAGCAAAGGAAATGTGTTATCTGGGGCACAATGAGTACCCAGGTATTTTGATACATTAGGCAGATAGAACAGTAGATTTTTTATGGATGACACAATTGGAACAAAGGTATTTCTCAAGTCTTGAACTGGAGAATATGTGGGACTGGGCTGCATTGTTAAACAACTAAAATAGTTTGACAACTAAAATATCCTCTCACACTATGGATGCTGCTACCAGGGCTGGACAAATCCCAGAATTCAGGCAGCCTATGATTATAGGTTCACAACATGTACTGAAATTAGTGAATGCATAACTGGTTACGCAAAAACAGACATCAGACTGTAACATACACATGTCCTGGCATGTTACGTGTGATGTGTGATGATGATAAATGTCTTCCTTATAAGTACTACATTGGTGCTCTCATTATCAGGATCCCTTTTTGTGAACTTCCACTTGATCTCTATTGTGATTTTAATGTATATCAAATACTCTTTCTTTATTATCTATGGAGAAGCATATGTCTTTGCTGTGTGTTTTAGCCGATATATATATATATATATATATATATATATATATATATTCTAAGTGTCCCGTTTTCATCAAGACAGTCCTGATTTTAACTGACTGTCACACTGTTCCAATTTTTGCGGCCAGTGATGATTCGAGGCAGGTTGTGGAAATAAAAGCATCTCTGCTCTATCAGTTAAACTGTAGAAGAAAAAACATGCTTGATGTCATATCCCAGTGTTCTGTTTCAACAGGTCTCAAGGTGCAGGTAAAAGTCCTGTGACTACCCCATGGTCCACACCTTTAACCATGTCCTCAACAAAAGTATTCTACTTTGGCTGGTGGTAACCCCCAAAGATTTGTGCTGACTCTAGTACAGATATTTTCTCATGTCATGCACCATGGAAGACCATAAGAAAGGAAGTCTGCCAGGATACAATACCACATTCTGGCAAAATCCCTTTCATTAGACCCTGCGTGCCACACAGCACAAGAATGCTGGATAAAACCCACCCCCAACAAAATGAAGGTATACATAAGGGGGCATCCAGCTAAATAAATCAGGTTTGAGTAAGAGAAGAATTGGAGGGGTTGAGACTGTAGAGTGTCATTTCCAAAATTCATTGACACCTAAAATTCCTGGCTACTAAATAAATCACTGGCATAGGATATTCATTGCAGCACCCCACCACACACACACTCTGGCAATGAAGGCAACTGCAAGTTCATTTTCTTAATTGACTGAATATATTATAATAAACTGGGAAAGAGACATAAGGCGGCAATAAAACTAGGCGCACAACAAATGTTAAAAAAATAGTTTGAGAAGTGCAGAACAGACAGCAGTGATTTGGCAGTGGCACAGTGACAGGGAGCTCGTGTATCATTTCTGCCAAGTCAGTAGAAAAAAATAAGATCAGACTTTGGCCCATGAACCAAACTGCTGCCAGCCCGGACATCATATCAAATGTGTCTATATTTGTCAGCCACAGCTGAACCCTGCAAGCAAACATTTCAATGTGTTGAACATTATGTTCCAAATTGTTTTCTTGTCAGATGTGGAATGTTCATACAACCATTCTCTCTAATTCTGATATCTTATTATTTGGCTATGGTCACAGAAGGCTAACTAGCAAGACAAAAAGCCCTTTGTCACATTATACAATAGCAGCATCTTGTGTAGTTTTTAATCAAGGCAGCACAAAATAAGAACTTTTGAAAGTTATGATCTGAAAAGTTTACAGACACCCATGAAATATTTCATGTTATTATAGTTACAGAATTTTTATGTTAGTGGAATAGATATAGAGACTGAAAAGGTGCAAGTCCAACTGACTCCTCAATCTCAAAGGGCCTGATTATTAACACCCTCCAGGAGTCCAACCTCATGTGACTCTCTTACTATTAGTCAGGGCTTCAACATGTGATGTCATACACCAAACTTCTGGTGGTGCAGTACCAAGAAAACATTACCTAATTTCACACTACCAGGGACGGCACCCCTGACTAGTCCCTAACATGGAAATTATGTAGTGGGCAGTGGAAAGGGTTTCCAGTGGGGGCTGGAATTCCATTTTAAACTAACTCAGATGTTGCCCTAAGGTCATTGGTGGCTTCCTGAATAATTGGAACAACCATCCCAAACCTCTTTCGGTCACTATGGCTCAGACGGAGCTCAAGAACCATAGAACACGCTGTGTAACCCCTTTCCAGACTAATACATTAAAACAGTTCAGGAATATATCTTTTTAACTTGGCATGATGCAGCCCTAGAATCTCCTGACCTTCAAAATCCCTTTCAATGGGGTAAGTATACAAAGGAGGGGATGGGGCAATATTTTTTTTACACTTGAAGATGGCATATTTCATTACTTAGCATATCAAACAAATGCCCCAAACACCAAAGCAACCAATTCATTTTTTTTTAGAATTCACCTATATACTACAAAAAAAAAATCAACCAAAAATGCTGAAAATGCTTCACATAATTATATATACTCAGAAGGCACATGGTTCAATTATAAAAATGGTAGAACACTATTGTTAATTGTCCACGTGATAAATACAGGTAATGCATCAATCAAGTTTACAACAACTTATAGTTCTGTGAAACAATTGCCTATTTTTCCATTTTAGTTTCTAAAGAGAAAAAATATCTGGCATCTCAAAAGAAGGATATTAGCCCAAGGTTAATCAAAAACATGATTTTATTACACGTGGACAACAGGAGCTTTTTACTGTGCCGTCTGTGAAGAATTATCAATTAGATAATCAATACTGAATTTTTTAGTTAATATCTTTTTTTTCTTTCAAATTACTCTGTAAGCAAGTAGTAAGGTTATAAAAAGATTCTGCCAGTTAAATGTTTTACTTTCATATCATGGTTTTCTATCTGTGATGCATACTTCTTTGTAGAGTCCTCTGAATATAGCAAATATCCCTTCCCACAAGACGAATGATGGTGATGGATCACCCACCATTTAGTTGAGCTGCATAATCATCGAGGCCACCGAGTTTGTTGGATACAATGCCACTAGGTTCATTCCTGTTTTGCTGTTGGAACGCATGCGCGTCACAGTGGAAGAATTAGCGATACAGACTGCGTAGAGACACAGTGTAGCCGCATAGGGCCCAATATCAAATATGCTTTTAAAGCAGCAGAACGCAAAAAAGGCAAACCATTGTAGCTTAATTTAAGACTAGATTTGTCTATTAAAGCTACAAATGGGCTACAACAAAACTGTGCATGTTTTTCCATACAGGCTGAAGATGAAACTCGTTCAAAGTAATATATTATTATTATTATTTATTGTTTTATATAGCGCCATCAAATTCCGTAGTGCTGTTCAATGGGTAGACTGGACATTAGAAGTAGTATGTAACATAACAAATTGACTTACAGAGACAACAGGTGAGGAGGGCCCTGTTCAAACGAGCTTACTATATATATAGAGGGAGAGTTTTTTGGAGTTGGCACAGTTACCATCATCATAATAGAATACTGTTTCAAAGTAACTAATTTGCATAACTCCTGTTATAGGCTGTTTTGATGCACACATTATATATATATATATATAATGAAAAATGGATTATGTATGATGTACAAATACAAAATGTCTGGAGTCTGGATCCATAATTCAAATAAAGGAATTCTGTGCAAGGAGTTAACAGGAAGAAATTTTTACTAACCTGTGAACAGACTCTGTGCTGCTAGAAGGTAAGGAGATGTGATCCAGTAGGTCCATGTCCTCAGGAGAGGCTGCCATTTCTGTACCGCGCGCACTGGTCTGGGGGATTCCTTCAGATGTTTTTGGTTGAGGCACAGGAAATTCAGGGAGACGCACCCCAACCTTAGACTTGTTGACCTAGAAGGCCAGGAAATACAGATCAACAGATGAACACAGCAAGCACCTGTGTACATCAGCCTTAGCCACTAACACAGGACGGGAAGCAAACAGCTGTACTAGAAACATTTGTGTAGGACTTGTGGCTAAACAGCACTCTATCAGCAAACCGTGCGCCACAAAGTCAGATGAGTCATAAGGAGAACACACAGCCTGCAGTATAATACAGGAAGAGAAGATAAAGCATATCGTCAGGACGTTACAATCTGAAACTTGATTTGTAGATCATAACAGAACAATTTGTACGGCCTAACAAAATGAGGAAAACACTGGTGTAAACAATCTCAAAAACAAGCTGTTTTTTTTGCTTCAGTAGAACCTTCCTATGTTTTGGGTTGTCTTTTCCACAGCAAAGGAACATGGACACTACTACATATAAAGGCTCAAGCTTTATAAATCAGCTACGAGAACAGTCCAGATTTAGCCTGATAATTGTGAATGTTCCAAACTGGAGATGCTGGGGGGTTCTGTGGGTAGGACACTATTCATACAATATTGCGTGTCATGGCAAGAGGGACCTAAAGTAGTTACTTGAGTATGGATCATGCTATACCAAATAACAATCCAAGCATAACTGTGCCTCCTAAAATGGCCAGGGCACATGATATGATCTCAGAGGAGTTAATTCACTAAAGTGATAGTTTGCAGGAAAGATACAGTTTCAATTCAGAAAGGTTTATTTGTTAAAGTTTCCAGGAGATGTTAAAGGTTGCAACATATTAATAGTGGTATGCATTAAGGGCCAGCCTTTGTGATCTTCTTCCGCAAAAGAGCTTGGTTACCCTAGTGATTTCTTGAAGGAACAATCTTGGTAGGGCTGGACCTTCACAATGTATAGCTGAAGTGCGTTGAGACTGTAGCTCTCCTTCCAACTCACTCTTTAGTGTCTAAAGGGCCATATTGAGCCCCACCTTACCATATTATCCCAAGTTTAGGAGTTACAGTCCCTTTTTAAGTGTCCATCTTAATCCCCTAAAGTTCCTCTTTTACTGGAACTTGTGGGTATATCACAATGTTCTACAGCCCTGAAACTCACAGTAATAAATAGCTATGAATAGGTCACAAAATCACATAAAACCTTTCAGTGAAACCCTCCCTGTAGTCTAAAACAAAAGCGTCTCTCCTAGGTCATTACAAATGTTGAGATACGAGTCAACTCTACACTAAATAGACCTAAAAGATGGACTTAGTGTTACTACTTATCCTAAGAAAATCACTGAAATAGTATCCAATTCAGACGTTAACGTTCGTTCTGCCAATTTGTTACTAGGCAGAATTAGACTTGTTTCAGCAAACAATTAAAATTGGTACTTTCCATGTGAATAGCACAAGTACAAGGTTGTGATGGGTGCCTCATGCCTGCTCCTGTGTCAGTAACCCGATTGATGCTTTGAGGTTTTCCTGCTCTTTAAACATTGTGTACCCTGTCAAGAATTGACGTGCACACAGGAAACAATTAGCAAATGCAGAGAGACCATCAGCTGGTGATCTTTGAAAATCTGTTTATTTTTAGCCTGCTCATAGAAACTGAACGTGGTTTTGTTTCATACAGTTCTGAGACTCTTCTTTGTGCGTGACTTTCACTTTAGTTTCACAAACACATATTGTATTTACCCTGTTCTGTGCTATTTTATCTCATAACTACACCCTGTACCTTAGTATACCTGGTTCAAAAAAAATAAACTTGCTACCTGAAAACAACGTACTATTTAACTATCAAATTAAAAGGAAACTGAATCATGAATGATAAATTAACAGTCTACCTAAAAAAACATTTGTTAGGACCAAATATAGCATGATGTGGTCTGTGCAAAATGATAAACCACCCAGCTCCTACATACATACATGGGAACTTGTGGGCTACCGGAGCCTATTCTTGCAGGAAGCGGCCAGGACTGCCCACTGATGTTCGTGGGCGTTCCCGAGGATTTTCAGTGGGTGTTCCTGTGGATGTCAGTGGGCCTTCCCCCCTGGCTTTGTGGGAAACACCCTCATTTAAATGGGAAATGGGCGGGAAGTGGGGCCTGTCAAGACCCTTTTCCCGCGACCCAGAGTACTGGGTATTGACTGTGATTGGGGGTTCTCCAGATCAAACCTGGAGAGTTCCCAAGTATGCTTCAATATGTATTATTATTACCTACACTGGAGCCTGAGTGACGATATTTGCAAAGCAGCTGTTGAAATTCGAGTGCTGCTCTATCTGACGTATGTTAAATCCTGATGTGAGCCTCTACACACACACACCTACCCAGAGTAAGTAACTGAAGTGAAACAACACTTAAACAGTTCCTTAAAAGAGTTGGCAGGGAATCGGCCAGGATCCAGGGAACTCATTATCCAGAGTCAAAACAAAATGTTTCAGGAAGCACAATACAACTAACTGAAATGTTTATTCATTGTGTGAATTTACAGAAGGCTGTGTAGCAGTGAAAAATGTCACGTACTTGCCAACCTTTGTACTTGCATTATTTGATCAATAAAGTCTTTAAAAGTGAAAGATATTATTATGTGAAAGACTCTGCCCGGTACTTGCACTATATGGACAAAAGTATTAGGATGCCTGACCATTACACCAACAGGGACTTTTATGACATTACATTATAAATACCGGTACATAGACATTTATATGTAGTTGTCCCCCCTTTGCAGCTACAACAGCTTCCACTATTTTGGGAGTCCAGCACTGTCATCCAGCAGGAATCACCACTTGTATACCTGATGGGAAGTTTCTGATGTGCGCAACTGATTAACCCTTTTGATATTTATACATATTTACCAGTATTTTGATATTTCCACTAGTACTGTAGGTGACAAGTGCTTGTGTTATTGCACACATTCAGAAACATACACTATATGGATAAAGTTTTTGAGTACCTGACCATTACACCAACATGGACTTTTATTACATTGCATTCTAAATGCATAGACATTAATATGAAGTCCCCCACTACTTGCAGCGATAACAGTTTCCACTCTTCTGGGAAGGCTTTGCACAAGATTTTGGAGTATTTCTGTGCGATTCTTTGCCCATTCATCCAGAAGAGCATTTGTGAGGTCAGGCACTGATGTTGGACTAGAAGGCCTGGCTCACAATCTCTGCTCCAGCTTATCCCAAAGGTGTCCAGTGGGGTAGAGGTCAGGGCTGTGTGTGGGCCAAACAAGTTCTTCCACACCAAGCTCCTCCAACCATGTCTTTATGGACCTTGCTTTGTGCACTGGGACACAGTCATGCTGGAATAGAAAATGGCCTTCCCCAAACTTCCCACAAGCGTTGCATTGTCCAAAACGTCTTGGTGTGTCCCCTCCAGAAAAGATTTATTAATATGGTTGTGGAGTGGGGGCTAAGATCTATTCAGATTAAAGTGGTAGCACCAATGCATCTCACATTCTAACTCCAATACCTAAAGAATGAAGTCCAATATGTCTACAGTAAAATGCACTGCAGTCCATACACAATTCTGTTCCAACATATATAACAAATAAAAATACAATTTTGCAGGCTAGGGATTAGCTAAGGGATTAGTAATGTAAGTAGTACCAGCTTTAAAGGCTACTGGAAAGGAATAGTTCATGATGAAAGCATTTATCTTTTATAAGAAGTCAGTACGGCTACATCAATGTCTCTAACTGGCTTGTTTCGTAAATATATTTTTGACACTTCCTCTGACCTAGCATAGTACACTTGCTGACTTATGTTCATCTATTTGGCAAGCAAATGTGCAGTCAGTAATTTTCCATTCCCTCCTATTAAGGTCCCAGACTTGCTACATGATAAACATCTGTTATGCAGGGAAACCCTTTCATTTACATGTTTTAGCAAGAACTGTTTATTGCAGAGTTAAAGAGCATTTGTAAACACATTACATTATTAGCCATTTTTGTGACAAACGTACAGTATACTTTAGAAGGGTGATATTAAAAAGAAATAAATGTTTTTACCTTTCTTCTCGGAGATGATGATTTGACAACATCTAATTTGGAATTATCTGACTGCCCGATGCAGCTGTCAAGAAGAACCTCCTAAAAAAGAAATATTATTTGAGTGTTAATTAAACTGGTAAAAAAGGGTCCAGGTTGGTTAAAATGTTATGGTATATTAACTCATGTTTTCATCACTGGCAGACTCCACCAAATTTGAAGTTCAGATCTTCAAATCCAAGTACGCAAAATAAGGTGATGAAGGGAAGAAAAAGAGCAATAGACATTAACAGGATTATCCTATGCTCTTTAGTATAGGGCCATGCTGCTTTGACTGTAATCTAGAACAGGCCATGTAAATCTTAGCTGGTTAAGTGGTCCTTCTACAAGAAGAGGAGATCTTTGAAGACACATCCTGCCCTTTGACTTTGGAACTTTAATGCTGCAAAAATAAAGTTTACTTTCTGTGTTTTGGAAGCTTCTGGCACCCAATGTCCAAATTTTCTTCTGGCCAGAAACCACAGTAAATATACTTCATACAAGACTACAGAAGTGAAACTGTAAAAAAAAAAAAAAGGACAGAACATTTGATGTTGGAAACATTGGGACTAAACTATATTATATTCTTACCTTTCTTCTTGGAGATGATGATTTGTCAAGCTCTAATATGGAATTATTCGATTGTCTATTGGGAGAGCCAATGACAACCTCCTAGGAATTTAATAAAAAACTATTTAATACAAATGTTATATATGTTATATATATATATATATGTTAAAGTACAAAATGAAAATACAGTAAAAGCATCCAAGTTGGTTAAACCGCTCAAGCAGATGTTAGCCTAACTTTCACCTATAAGATGAGCTCTCCAGCTCCTTTCTGAAATATGCTGGGCTTCTGTGTGCACCAAAGGTAGTAGTGTCAGGCCATCAAACTGAGGGGCTATTAGCTAGTTTTCTTTACTATGGAGGAAAAGTTGCCATGCCCACCTCCACTCCATTGACACATTTTCCTTCTGAAGCAGGTTCTTCCATACTAGCATCACAATAATTGTGTGACTCATTTAGGTAAGCACTTTATTGCATCCCATACCAAATTTGTGTTTTTGTAATTTTAATGGGAAGATTGACAATGTTGAAATTTGACAAATTTAAGCAGTTATATTATCACATTTTCAAACCTTGTCAAACAAAACTATAAAAGGTATGCATTTTTAATAAGAAGATTTAAAATGTCTAGATCTAAAAACATCCCCAAGCTTTGCATTAATTAGGACAAGATAACCATCAATCTTTGATGCGCTTTTCTCCAAACCATAAAAGTGTCACTGATGTAGCAATAAATAGGGTTAATAAGGTACCAATGGAAGTACGATTTACACTCTGTTCCAGCTTCCTGGTGGAATCAACTAAAGCCACGTGTACCATTTGTCCATATGCAAGATGTTTATATAAAACAGCTGCTTCTCCTGCCATCCATACTTTCCCCATAGCCAAGTAATTGTGGAAGACCACTAATCTAATTTTATCGCATTTACGCAAATTATGTTTCACCACAAGATCACGTGTACTGGTTAAATATTAATGCATCTACCACATGAACGGAGCATAAATACTCTTCAAGTATTTATCTTAAATGTAATTTTGATAAAGCTCACTATACCTTTGTCCTTGGGGATGGGATGCGGTCATCTGCTTCAACGCTCTTTTCAGGACAAAGGGGCTTTTCTGGATTATACTCCTAAAGTAAATAATAATAATACAGTGAATACATTTACTGTTAATGTAAAAGGTTAATGTAACATGGTCTCAATGTTTCCATGAGGACAGGTATTAGAGCCATTTAGTTAACCCATTTAAGGAGTCACCATTTCTAAATGGTCATTTAGAAAGCATATTGGGGCTACTCCTGTCCCAGAGAATCATGGGTACTGTAGTAAATAACAAGTCATGTGCCCTCACAGTTATAAGATTTACATCTGCCTGTGACTTATAAATGTCTAGGTTATCTACCCAAATCTGGATTTGCAGCAGGGCTAAATGAGAAAAAAACCCCCAAACCCGCTAAACCCTGAATATAGGCTGCACCCCCACTTTAAAAGACCTAAAGTGGGGGGGGGGGGGAAGTGCAGCCTATATTTGGGCCAATATGGTATACATTTATATATTTTAAAACTGCTAAGAAAAACAGGAAGGGGTGACAACGGTGGCTTCTATGTGGCGATGCATAACATATATTTATTGTACTTGAGGTTTCTGGAAGTTGTGATGTTTCCTTGTTTGCTTAGCCCATCTAGATGAGCTAACTTCCTAAACTTGAAAATCTGGTTAAAAGTATCTAGTTGTGCATAGCTACAGAGTTAATCTAGGTCTCTCACTGTCTGCCAGACTCTCATCAACTTGACAGCTGTGGCAATCAATCTTCCATCTGCACTTGAGACTTGGCTGCAGATGTCCCGTAAGTGCACCATTAATGCAAATTGGCAGTTTATGTGAATATCTTTAGGAAATTAGTGATTCCTAGATTGACTGAAAGTATGAGATTTTCATTTTGTGTGTCTCCTCATACAAGAGGAGCAAAGCAGTGTATGATGACGTGAGATAGAAGGTATGGAGAGATGGACCAAAGTCAACAATGGGCAAAGAGGACTAAGCCACGGAATCCTACCTCAAGCAAAGAACATACTAATACTATCAGAAGCAGGAATAACGTGAATCCACATCTTGAAAATAAAGTCTGTGCATCCATGATGCAAATTACAGGGAAAAGATGCTGTAAACACTTGGATGCTTTGAAAAATGAGTTATGCATCAGACCACAGGCCTGTGGTGTGCAACTGTGATGTTCTGATACCAAATAAAATGTGATGATTTTTAAACAAGTAGGTTTTTTTGCAATGTCAAGTGAAATCACGCACATAATACGGCTACGGAACATTCAGGGACATGTTCTGCTATGTTGAAATGAACACTAAAATTATGAAAGCTACCATGGGTCGCCTAATAGCCCTAGCTATTGCCTACCTTGCCTACCTGCCGCTGTCACCGGAGAAACATCTCGAGTATATGTCCTTTCTTACACAAGAAACAACCAAAAATGAAATCCACTACCTTGTGATATCACTTCTGGATTGTTGCAATTGGTCTCCTTTCCTCCTGCCTTTCATTGCGCCAATCCATCCTGCCATACTATTTTTTCTTTTCCATTGTTCTTTATCTGCTGCCCCACTGTACCAATCACTCCATTTGCTCCCTATACACTTCAGAATTACATTCAAACTCCTGACCTTGGCCTATAGGGGCCTCAACAATCCTGCCCCCATATCTTTACTCTCATATGCAAATACTCTCCCAACCACCCTCTTTCTTCCTCCAATGATCTGTGTCTCTCTTCTTACTTCTTCCCACTTCTACAACGTGACACCAAAATGTCAGTGACACAATGTGCACAAAGGTAATGATGAAAAATCATAGTAACTGCTCCGCTCAAGAATTAATGAATTGTGGCAAGGGTTATAAAGGGACAGAATTGGTTGGGGAGTAACCAGGGTCAAGTGCTGTATACATGTGACAATACACCAGCTCACCAATGCAATGGACCTTAAGTCTCCATGTTTTCAGGTATGGTGCAGAACACCAAAATACAGATTTAAGATGACTGCATGAAGGGTTGGTTATGCCATTTTCTTATTTCATATAAGAGAAGAAAAACAGTATCTTACTTAACATTGGCCATGTAGGTTTTCTGGATATTCTGGGGGTATTTCCACATACATAGGGTCAAGCCTTCATTCAAATAAATCTGCATAGTGTTTTACATGGAAACAATATGTAGAGCACAGAGGAGTCGGGTGAGGGGTTGTTTTCTAAAAACTTGTACTGACTCTTAACTTGAGAAAAGCTGCAACTCCTCCTGTAAAAACTATGATGACCCAAAACATTCAAACTGTTAATGTTTAATGTTTTCAAGGGAATGAATATTACCTGGCATCCGCCAAGTGACAAATATATCAACTTCAAAGACTACATTTCTAGACATTCACAGATAGACAGTATGAAAGAGATACGTGGTGTGAGTAGTAGATGAAGATAATCAATAACAACCTGCAGCAGAGACCCTTAATCTCACTAAAAATACTCTTTTCCCAACAGAACCAGGCACTTTACCAACTTGCCTGCCAAGAAACCTATGAACTCTGCTCAATGCCCTTTATGTTGAACCCGTTATTTATGTGTTACCAAGGATATTAAAGGGACACTCCAGCCATCATACGCATTGGATAGGATAGCCAAATGGTCCATTTACATTTTCATATGGAACCCCCCCCATGTAAATGCATGGAAAGATTCTGCAGAATCCCCCTCACACACATTTACTCTTTCCCCATCCACAACTTTTTGGCTTGTGGGAGATTTGTTTTGGCAAAGCACATCTCCTTCTACCTGTGCCCACAGATAGTCCGCTCCAACACTGGCTTGGTGATGGTTTGGGGCTTGTAATGAGAAAGTGCTCCTATTGAAACTGTTTTTGTAGTTTTGCTACAACTAGATTTAGGGGACAACCATATCAATGCTTTATAGTTTACCCAGGGAAACCTTTATTTTCTTCCCTGGTTTCTTGCATGGTAGCAGGGATCAGGCTTTTGTGCAAACATGTCAGCCAGCCCATCTCACTTCCTACTCCAGAGGATGTGCTATCATGTTAGCAAGCAGCCACAGTCTGAGTTGGAGAAGCTGCAGATAGACCCATGATTGCCAACATTCTCTTTAGTTAAAGAGTGTTTTTATTTTTACATTAGCTTTGGACATGTTGAGATGGCTGTATATTTGTAAGTACTTTATTATGCATTTTTTCACTTAAAAGAAGACAAAAAATACATAATGCATGCAACCTCTGCTCCAAAATCAGCCAATCACTGACAGGAAACCACTTCCACTGATCTCAATGGGAGAGCTTTCTGCACATTCACAAGGTGGAATTTCATTAGACTTTCTTGAACTATCCAGCCAGAGCTGGATCATGTTGGGGATTAATGTGAATCCATCTATGCATTTGTATGCAGAAAAACATTAAAATGAACTGTATCGTTAAGATAAAGTGTTTTTTCTTGCAATCTTTTCTTCTCTGCAGAAGTGTTTTGGTCTCTACTCTGGTGCGGTGCTTAACTCCCAGGTGAGCACAGCTCAAAGTAACAAACAAAAGGCAATGACTTTTTTTTTTACTTACTTTGACAGTAATGATTCTTGCCATATCTTCACGGAGCCCATTTTTCTCAGTGTGTTCACTTTCAAAGAATTTAGTATAATCTTCCAGCAACCTCTCCAAGATTTTGTTGCAGGTTTCCTGCTGCTTCATACCTTCAAACCCAGAGGCCACACTGTAAAAAAAAAAAAAGTTTTAATCCTTTGTCCGGCAAGAACAATAGCGTCATTATCAGTTTTGACCAAAAGTATAACGTATAATACTATATTATATTACAGAAATAGAGTAACCCCTCGACAGTAGAGGCCAGGTCCCCTAAAGGGCAAAAGTCCCAGAGTAGTGAAAATAAATACTGAATAGGAAATAACTAGCATTTGAAACTAGTGCAAGAATAATATGGAATGTGTATAGGAAAGTGAGCTTATATCTCACCAGAAAAAAGTATTTTTTTAGGAATTCCGCATGGAACAGGGGGCATAGATTACAGATATGTATCAATATCTAGTCAAGTAATTTGGAGCTAAAGCACCACATACAAAGTTGATCTAAAATAAGTGTCCCTCTTTGGCCATTTGAGCTGTTGGAGGTATGATTTGTAAAGTACAAACTATAAAATATATATCTATAAACGTGTTTGTTTCGGATCATGTTAATTTCCTCTTGAAATCAATGAGTCACCGAACTTGTTATAAAATGTGATATGTAACGACCGATTCAACGTATGAATCCAAAATTCAAATAACATCAGATCATTGTATTTCTTATTGTTGAAAGGCAACCAGCCCCTTCATAATAATACAAGAACAGGACCCGTGAATACACACAATAAAAGCTCTTTACTTTGATAGGTACGTCTCTTCTTCCAATAGGTGTCATTCGCCGGCTATTATTTTAATCCTAATAATGGAACAATCAAGCATTTCAATAATGTTTTTTCTTTCAACACAGCCCGTCAGGACACAATTAACATGATGAATAGCAATAAAGTACAAATAAAAAATACTCTCAAATAATATTTTGCAATGTGACCCATTTTAATGAGTGTTTTTATATAACATTCATTTAAAATCTATTATTTCTGTGTGTTTTGATTGCATTGTTAATGTTAAGTTTAATAACGGTTTCCAGTAATCCGCTTTCTACTAAAGTATGCACCAAACCATGTTTATACAGAGTTTCTTTTATTTACAATATATTTTCATTGTTCGTATTATTATTTATGATGGGTAGTAGATACCAAGAAATTTTACCAAAAAGGCCAAATTGTTTATTTCACAATATTATGGACAAAACGAGAAAATAATAAGGAATCAAATTTAGATAATGTTGCAGTTCTTTTGAGGACGAAAAAAAGAGACCCAACTCCCAATTATATCACATGCAAAGCATAAGAATGATAAAAGCTGAGTCATTTAGGTCGATGGTCATAAACGTTCTATCACACATTTGATGGACAAGCATTCGAACCAAGGACACAATAAAGAAGCGTCTGCTGATGTGAACCATGCCTCATGAAAAACATTTTTATGTCAAAGTAACTCTAAAACACAACTCCAATCCCGTTTCTTTGATTGGTTTCCAAATTTGCTAACTCCTGACTTTTGTTGAAGTGATTAACCTACAGGTTCCCATACTTTTACCAACCCGCACTGTGAATGTTCGAATGATGTATGCAATATCGACAAAAACAATACAACAATTTGTGTGCTATTGGCTAAAACAGATTGTCTTTGTTCTTTATCGCAACTTAGAAGATCATATCATATTTAGGAGAAATGTATACATGAATGCATGTAATTCCAAAGGGTCCATTTACTTTTTCTTGCTACCTCATGTAATGTCACAAGGGCCTATGCTGGATAGCATGGAGTTCTGAAGGTGCAAATGAGAAGACATTAAACTCTCTTCAATGCTTATAGGCCACATATTCTCCAACTGAACCAGTCAGTAGCACTGATGCAGTACAGTACAGATTTCGGTTGTAGAAATGAACAGATATCTATGTTAGAAGCTGGAATGGATTTGAAGTACTAAAAACGTTGACAGGATTTACATATTATATATATATATACATATATATATATATATATATATATATATACACACACACACACACACACACAACACAAACATTATGGACTTCATAGGCATTGGAACTTACTGGAAACAGTTTGGTCCAAAAACAGTAGCCAGATTATAACAATTCATACGGTTCTCTGCTTGGTGCTCCACCACCTGGGTTAGAAAGTGACAGAGGTACTTGAGCAGGCTGTAGTGGGTATCCGGCAATTCTTTTAGCAGATTCTTGAAGCCATTTACTCTCTGTGTGTCATTTCCACTTTCTGCAGAGAAAAACAAATACACTGTTGTAAAGCCAGCTAAATTCACACAATAAAAACAATGGCTTTTGTATTTGTGTGCAGATTCCACTCCAACTTGCAACATGGACATTCACAGTAATGAAGTCTGGACAGGTCTATTCATACTTATCATATAGCAATCACTGTAAAGGAATATATAGAAGTGCTCATGCATTTCCACATTTAAAGTTGTCATCAGCAACAAATATTCTTCCAGTCCTCATGAACTAGTATTTTCTGGTACAAAAGGTGAAAAGTCAAAGATTCCATACCAATCAATGACCAGAACCAAAAAGCTAAATTATATGATTTCCAAATAGGGTACTTTTTGGTGATAGGGTTGATCATAAGAATCAATTTTTGTGTGTTGCATAAAACACAAAATAACCATATAAGTTAAAAAATAAAGCTATACAATCCAATGGCCAGATCAACATACAAATGTGTGTTTTAGGTATTTCAGTGTGAATTTTAAATCAGCCGAGGCTTATGTTATATAAATCTTTTTGAAACTTAACAACTGAGCTGCCACTGATATCCACATCACACACGTGCATGAAGTGACGACTGGAGCACGATTTGGCCAAACTCCAGGCCGTTTTACTGCATGCATGAAGTAGCGCTTGCCTTCTTTAGTAACTGGAGTTAGACAATGAGACATCTTATTTAACTCCTCCCCCGGCTGCCGCTATTGAAAGCAGGAAGCATTCTTCAGTACACTTCCTGCACATGCAAGTAATTTGCTGATGATGATGCTACTCCCACTAATTTCAACTAAACATGTGGAAGGAGTACACATAATGCTTCTTTTTGGTTTCATTAGTGGTAGCCAGGGAAGGATATAAATTAGGCGTACTGTTTAATTTCAATATCTAAATATCTAACCGATCTGCACGCATTATAAAATACACTTTTTAGGCTGTTCCTTCAATCAGTATTTTATACGGAAACATGTAAAAACATAATTTATGGTAACTTTTTTTAAAATTCTAGATTGTAAGCCAATTTTGAGCAGGGCCCTCCTCACTTGTTGTTCTGTAAGTCAAATTTTTATGTTATATACTACTTGTTATGTCCTCCTGTTTACCCATTGTACAGCGCTACATTATATAATGGTTCAATATAAAACAATAAATAATAATAATTTATGTCAATCCTAGTAAAATAGTATTGTCCTGTAACAGTTTTACTAGATTAAAGAAATGTTTTTTTTAAAAAAAAACCCCATAAAATTGCAGTTTCGAACTGGGGTCATTCGAAATTCACCAAAATAACTCGTGAGTGGCCACAACACATTCAATTTCCATGGACCTTGCCTTCAAGAAATTTAAACCGTGATAAAGCCATACATCAGCTTTCTCGTATCTAGATTGGCTTTACTAATTAACAGTCTATGAACTTCCATACCAGAATTGCAAAGACATTAATAAAAACAGCAGGTTTCACCTGCTCCAGGGAATTATCTGTGAGGCACGACGAGACTGTACTGACAGCACAGGGTGTTCTAATACTCAAACCCACTCCATCAGATTTTGCTTAATGTGTCCTTTAAGGGGTTAAAGAACTACTGTAGAATGGAGAGAAACGCGACTTATGTAACCATTTATTATACAGAGCCAGATCACTCTACATGAATTAATAAACAGGGAAGCTGACAAGTTAAAACTTCAACTTCTCTACAGTGCTGTTTTTTATTTAAAGCCATCATATGCACTTTAACTATATGCACTTGACCCTTTACCTGCCTCTTAGTTACTCCAGCTGCCTGCACCCACTTGGTATACTCACTGCCAGTTAGCTCCAGTGCCAGCTCAGTCTAACGAGACCTCCATATTTTCAGAAAATTTCAAATGGGCAAAAACAGGACTAAGAAGAAAAGCCACCTTATTTTTCCTACAGGTTTTACAACATACTTTTTAATGTGAATTCTCTGTTAAGGGGCAGCCTGGCCCACTTGACTGTCCCTTTACGATATCTCAATTGCATGGTTTAACCAAACTGTAAGTTGGGTTACTGTAAAACTGTAGATTCAAAAGATAAAAGACTGTTTCTATAGTACTATAGTACTATAGTACTTTGGTCCCTACAGTACGATGTATTAGGAACCCGTATGATGTTGCTGCCCTCTACTGGAAGCTTAAAGGAATGCAAATGAGAACCTTTAACACAGACATCAAACCGCATCACAAGAATAATCTAGCACACCATCTTCTCCAGTGCTCAAACATAATATTTCCATTTCAATGCTTGCTTGGCCTCCAAGCTTAACAAGGTACTACCCTGATACTACTTGAATGAAAGATACTTGATTGAATGAGCACTTGTTAAATCAATAAGCCTTGAACACAATACATTTGCCATGCTTGACAAAACACCCTAATTAAATTAAGCAAAAAGTCATTGCTAAAATTTATATTGCTGCACATCACATTATATACATATGCAACAGCTTGCTGTGACATAACGCGCAAAAAAAAAGAAAATCAATCTTTTTAGCGTTGGCAGTTGAGGTATCAAAGCCATTAAAAGGGACAGTTTACTGACACCGCCACTAAAGAAGAAATACTCTGTGTACTTTTTCTTCAAAAACAGAAATTTTTACCAGAGGTAGAAGCTGAAATCAATGGGAGTTCTTTCCATAGTTAACAAAACCCCACCTGCAGCATCCGCTAAGCCATATCATATCACGTATATCATGACGTACATGTCCCATGACAATTGCTAAAATAAAATTCAAAGATCATCTCTACACTGCATTTAGGTGCACTAGAGTAACCAGGTTTTATTTGTATATAAAACATTTGGGCCAAAGCCTGCCTAGTGAAAATTACCTAATTGTGACTCCTGAACACTTATCCAAACACCTTCTCCCAAAAGGAACAACCAAATCAGCACCAGAATAAAAAAACAAACAAAAAGTCAAAAAGTGACACAATCTTGTCAAACCAGGCAAGTACAACTAACAAGCTTAGATACATTTTTATCACAAGAAAGACTACTTAACAACGTGGTTAGCAATGCATATGAGGGGTTTATCACAGAATAATTAAATACATTTTTGATGATTTGTCACGTAATCCCGGTGATATTATAAGAATCTAGCGTGCCCTTCAGGCAACTCAATAATGTCAGGAACTGAATCGCTCTGTCAGCCATTAGTGATCTTTTTAGGTAAGATTCTAGGACTCTTTGTTATAACTGGTGTATCGTATGTGAAGTCTACAAAAGACTTTCTGGATAAGATAAAAGAGATGCAAATTGATTCTTCTGCTTTGTTGGCTACAATAGATGTCACCAATTATACACAGAGAGGTTCTACAGAGATGAAAATTGCGTGCCATCTTTATTGATTTCGCTGTTATTCTCCTGTGAATTGTGTTGACTTTGAAATGATTTTAGATACAACGGCATCTTTTATGAACAAGTACAATGTATGGCAATGAGGACTACATTGGCAAATTAATTCATACCAATAATAAAATGAAACAATATTCTTTAGCCCCATCTCTTTTTCTTTGCTCGCCCACTTTGTCTTCTCTCTCCCCTACCCCAATCAGGGGATAAACCAATTGCAACCTCGGAAAAACCTAAAAGACCACCTTAGGGCTGAACCTAATCTAGACCCCACATGGCATCTTTTCCATGCCTTTCTTGCAATCATTTTAACATGATTAAATTAAAACGACGCACAGAGTATGTTGTCCATTATTTAAAATGCCAGTGTGGACTAAGCTATGTATGCAGCAAAGACTAATATAGCAGCTGCTCAACACCGAGCTGGGGAAAGTATGAGAGAAATGGGGACTCCTACCTAGGACGCAAACCACCGGTAGAAAGATATTGTGGCAACAAGTTCCCAGCAACAAATCAAGTTTATTGAAAAGTACAAAGCTTCATCTACAGAGACCGGGTAGCACCACAGTTGCCTTTCGTGCAAAAGCGCTTTATCATAAGGCTTGCATCAGGAGTGCAAAGTATATGGTCTTCTATTGTTGACTGTCAAATGGACAGTGGCTCACCAGCCGTGTTTTTATGATTACAGCACCCGATTAATTATTTTTTTAAAGAACTATTCTACTTATTTAAACAAACAATTTAAGTTTTAACAGAAAATAGTACACTAACAATGGAAAAAATCCTTTCAGACCCTACAACTAACCTACAGTCTGATCCTAAACTCACTACCTAGTGATCCAGAGGTAGTCAAGAACTGAGAATGTGTTGTGCTGCCCGAGAGCGAGACAGACGGACCCCAAACCCTGAACTATAAAATGTTGATTGTCTAAATAACTCACTTTATATTTGCATTATTCCGTACTGCTAAAAAATATTGTATCCTTTGTTATGCAAGTTCCCCTTTAAGAAACTACAAACGTAATGCCCGACAGCTTTGCGTTGTGAAAGTCATAGCAGATGCTTAATTTCACTTTGGCGCTCAGTGCGGTGAATCACGCATCAAATCCACTGTAAAAGGAATCCTAGATTACTTAACAAATTCACTCCCATAAATGTACGATTTCACAGAGGATAATCTAGTAATAATGAGCGCAAGCTTCGTCTCGCCGGTGTAAGGTGCGGCCTTTGTTTACCAATGTAGAAAGTGGTTGAGAGGTTTCTTCATTGAGCAGTGATGCGAAGGACTGCATCTCAGATTTAACTTTACATTAACCTTTAATGGGGGAAAAAACATTTTTATCCTTAGTCATATTTCATGTACTTCAGCCACCCTCCCGTACACCACTCTGCCTCCTCCCCCTCCCATACACCACTCTGCCTCTCTACCCGACACCCTGGTGTCTTGTGAACCTCCATTGCTGACAGGAGGCAGAGTGGTGTATGGAGGGGGAGAGAGCCAGAGTGGTGTATGGGAGGGGGAGAGAGGCAGAGTGATGTATGGAGGGGGAGGAGGAGACAGAGTGGTGAATGGGAGGGGGAGGAGGCAGACATATCTGGGGTAAAAGGTATATCAGGGGGCTCAGTTGCATTTCACTGGCATATAGGAGGTATAAGGCATATCTGAGGGCAGAGTGGCAAGCTGGGGGTCAGATGTGCATAACTGGAGGCAGTTTGGTAAATAAAAGAAAATATAAACAAGGCTTTTTTCTCATAGTTTTTATTAAATATGAAAAATATGAATTATTTACTAATAACTTTGTATTAAAAACCTAGTTTGAGAAACACTGTGTTTGGGTTCTTGTAGCTTTTATTATTATGTCAGTAAAATAAGAAGGTGAATAGAGAAATGCCATTGAGATAAAGAGATGAAAGTGTAAATTTTAAGTTTTTTATTACCGTATATTCCGGCGTATAAGACGACTTTTTAACCCCAAAAAATCTTCTTAAAAGTGGGGGGTCGTCTTATACGCCGGGTATTTACCAAGCCGGAGGTTCCCACGAAGCCACCAATCTCTCTAATCACTACGCGCCGGCTCTTGATGCTGAGCGCAGGGATGCCGTCATGTCTCAGCGCCCGGCATCAATTACCGGCGCGTAGTGATGAGGGAGCAGGGAAGCCCGAGGTCTGGCACTTCATATACACAAAAATACTTTCCATAAACCCAGCTGGGCTGAATTGGAAGGTAGTGCAGATGCTGGTCAGGGTGGTCCATCCCCAGACATGAGGCCACATGGGAAAACAGTAACTAAAGTTGAGGACAGCCAACAACACCATTGGTCCAACTGAGAACTGTGTCCCTTCCACAATGATGTGTTGTTTGATCTCATTTGTTAACTTTGAGGTATATCTGCTATTTTAGAATCTTCCTAATAAAAGTCTGATGCATGTTGTTGACTTATGTTTTTCTTCACGTTCTCATAATTCAAATTATGCAGCCCACACCATCCCTTCCACAGCTCAATACTTGTCAACATTTGGTTTCTTACATGAGGCCACATTGCATGTTACCCTATATGAAGATGAACTTGATGTTTTTGAAAATCCGCTATTCTTAGGCTTCCCTGTGTATCCACAGACAGTCCTCAGTCTTAAAAAGCATTAAAACGTTTTTGCAATGAACCGATGAGACATCAAAAGTCTGAAGGGTAGACGCACTTGACTCAGTCCGTACTTACCATGGTAAACCTGAATAAACTTGGGGACAATTCCAGCACTGATTATACCATCTGGCATCTCTCGGAGATACAGTTTAAGTAAGCTGGCGGCCGAGTGGACATCCGTGTCATCTGCCAGCATCACTTGTTCTCCAGTTTCATACCTAAGACGCAGCTGTTCGACCACTTTGACGTTTCCATTCACTCTGAATAGCCCCTCCTGAGTCATCCCTGCCAAAAAAACGTTTGTTAGTTTGTTAGCCTACCTTATAGAGGGTTTGAGCAGTTCTAGGTCAAACGTTCCCTTCTCTAGAGGGTTCACATTTTTTGTTGTTGAAGTGGTGCCCTTGTTTAACTTAATTGTCAACTCAACTTTGTGGCCAGACCAGTTGGAGTGCTTCCTATTGCAAGTCTACATGACACGTGGCTTAAATCAACTTGAAATGTGGTCAAGATGTTAGTGCACTTGACTTTAGTGAATCCTTGAGCAATATATGCAACTCAAGTCTACTACCAACTCAATCGAACTTGGCATTTGGGATCCACACATGAATAGGTGGGACTGACCAGACCAGAAAAATGGGCCAAATGGTTTTTATCTGCTGTCAGATTCTATGGGGCTCTTCTGCTAGCATCAACCATCAGCTGTACCTTATTACTTTACTGGGCTCTCTCTGTTTGGCGATCATACTAAACTCAGATCATGGTCGGCTATAATACTATTACAGATGGAACACTATCACTTTTAGATATACTTTTTCCTGAGCCACCTTAGTGTGTGCATTCATCAAAGTGTACACAATAAAATGCATATTTCATTGGAACAACTTCTTTATTTCACAAATTTCAACATTAAAAAAATACACAAAACATCTAAAATATCACAAACTGATGGCGTCCTTTTTTGTGCAGAGTTTAAAACGGGCAAGAATTCTCCCTTTTTGATTTTGTCTCCTTTTTTTCCTGCATGGTAGCGCCACAAAGATTGCTCTGTGTCTGTCGACTCTTCCAATAGATTATGGAGTCGGAGAAATTTAACTGAAGTCTCTTCTTTAATATTATGTTGCAATAGAAATCTTTGGTCAACATCGTTTGGGGGTCACTTGTCATACAATAACTAATAATAACTGCAGTATCATCGTTTTGAAAGAGCAATAATAACTGCCAACATCAAAGTGGCACCAAAGCTGCTTCAGGTGGTAAGTGCTGTGGTTACATTTACGTTCCATATGATTTTTTTTAAGAGATTAAAAGTGTTATTATATGGGCTTTTTATTGGATGGTGTATTGATCACAAGGATTTAATTCTGATTTCTTTGATTATTTGCCTTACGGGATTACTTATATTGAAAAGGATATAAAAAAAAAACATTTGCAAATATTGTATTGTATATCAATAACTTTTAAGATACATACTGATATAAATATCATATTAAAAAGCCCTGGGTGATACATGCTATGTATAAAAATATAGTTCAATATGGTTCTCATCTAATGATGTGTCTGCATGTATTAATGTACTTGCATTAATGGATATTTGTTAAGTGTGTTAACTTCCCCATTTAAATTGTACTCTGTAATATGTTGGTGCTTAATACATAAAAGGTAAAAATAATAATTTTGTTTATATATATAGATACACAGAAACACACTTTATATACACATATACACAGACATATTTACTAAAGAAGTTAAATCTTTATCTGAGAAGCTATTTTCGTTTCTATTTTCCTCCTGGCACATAAACAAATACTTTTTTGTTGTTGTTGTAATCAAGTCTTCTCTTATATCGCCTTCTCTGCTGGTATACGGTGCCTTGTACTTCTTATATTATGTCCTTGCTGGTCCTTAACTTTCTACATTTCCCAACTATAGCAGATATTCTGGTTCTTCAAAAGAAAAACTTTGCATAGTTTTACTAAACTACATGTAAAGAAAACGATTGTTACCTTCACTCCTCAAGTACTCCACGACACTCCACACCACGCTCGGGACGCTGTTCATCACCAGACCCTCCTTGTGCAAGTCCTTAAGCTGCACCCCAAACACTTTTGTGCGTGGCATGGAAGGCTGCCCTCTGCCAGGCCTCGCCACCACCTTTTTCATATCTTCTTTCAATCGTACGGCAGCTTTGCTTTGCTTGAAGGAGTAGAGGAAGAGAGAGCAATCGTGAGCAGAAACAACAGGGGGCTGCATTTTCTGGCTCTTGTATTGTCGGCTTAAGAATTTAGGCATCTTGTGCCATAGCAAAAAAAATTAAAGAGAATCAACAGGCTTCCATAAGCATGCGTGTGCGACTGCCCCGGCAGCGGACGCTGTGTGATGGCTTGCAGAGCTCACACTCACTGTAACACACACACACACATACGCACACAGAGCCTGCCATACGGGGGTGGGGCACTTCGAGAACTTCCCTGTAACCAGGGGCTGGAGCCGGGCTTTTTGCAGGAAGAACACACACGCCGTATCCATGCTGCATTACCACAGTAACCTTTAGGCAGGACGACTAATTAGCATACAACTCAGAGTCACAGGGAAGCCCTGCTGCTTACTCCCCTGCATCAGAGCATTTAACCCTGTAAACACCCGGGGCTGATGCCTCTGGCAACTAAAGAGTTATGTCCCCCAGAGCTTTTGCGCAAGGTCGGGGGAGGACTGTTTATGTAGACAGGAAGTATGGAGATTTTTGGTGGTGGCTGCCTCCTTCTGTTTACATCTGAACAGGCAAAGAATTGTTTCAGTCGGGTCGGGAACAGAAGGCTGGGTTCTAGATGCGTTCTATGTCGGCGCTATTAAAACGGAAATGGTCATTTCATTCACGCACACATTCCTTGAAACAGGAGCTCGGGGGGAATGAAACGAAAGGGGATTGTAACAGTAACTGTAGGGTTTCCTAGTGATGTTACAGTATACGAGTCGCAATCAATTGACACCTATGCCAAATGTAGAAAAATATTCCAATTTAGAAATACACATATTTGAACCACTCAGCCAGCTTTTCTACCTACTATTATTTTTTTATTGTTTTATATAGTGCCATCATATTCTGTGGCAATGTACAATGGGATGAGAATGCAACCCTTCCTTGGCCCTAGTCTATTAAACACATAATTTTAGTGTTTCTTTTCTCCCTTTTGCTTTGCAATATCCCTTTAAAACACATCCAAAGCTTACATACTATCAAGATTGAAAAGTAGTATTATCACCATAGCAGCCAGTTGAATGTCAGCAAAAACACTTCAATAACAGTGTGGAGTGCCTCCTATCCTAGACTTAGCCAAGACTAACCAGATTTGGCTCTACAACATGAGGAGAATAGTTTGACCCAACTCCTTCAAGCCCAATTGAATTCCAACCATCAGCTATAGAGACTCCTTTAAGTGGATGGCATGGTTCACTTCAATTCCATATTTTTGGAATATAATTTGCAACTTTTACATAGAATTTGATGGGAAATAAGAACCATTTGGACCATCTAGCCTACTCATTTTTCCTGATCTAAAGATTCAGACCTTAGTCAGTCCCCAGTCTTGCCTTAGATTCAGGTTAGCCCTATGCCTACCCCATGCATGTTTTAATTCCCTTCTCACTATATTAGCTTCTAACAGTTCTAATAGGAGGTGTATCATTTATCTACCACTCTATTGAAGAAAAATTTCCTTACATCTAAATTTCTGACCCTTTGGTCTTGTTCTAACATTTCTCCTCCTTTAATGCCGTGCCTGGCAATATGACCACTTTTCAAACTTTATTCCAGTCATTTGCCTACATACTATCTATGGAAATACTAATACAATGTGTGTGTGTGTGTGTTTGTTTGCATGTGCAACAATGTCAGTTTTCAGAAAGACTTTAAAAAGTGTTCACCCTGGTGCTCTTCGGATTTATTGCCCTAGGGTAATGTACGGCATTCACACGAAATAAGACATGGCTTCTGGCATTACAGAATGGTGGCTGTTATTTAAAGCATGTCTTTAGCTTTGCCAATGCACTAATAATTAGTTTTCTACCATGTCAGAGCCTGGGAACCAAAGTTGGACCATACCATTGTTCAGTGGCCATAACTAAGTAAGTGCATGGCCTTTTATTGCCAAACCAAGAGGCCTACCCCGCTATATAAATACTGAGAGAGGTGGGGCTAGCAAAAAGTAGGCAGGACAAAGAAGGTAGTGGGTGGTACTGATTATTATAGTTTTTCTAAGGTATGTTTATGTTATTTTCTGGGGCCCATGACAAGTCCACAATACTGGCATGAGCCCCAGTTTGCAATTTAGATTACCTTGTTATTGTTTATTGATTGTTTACTGATTTATATAGCGCCATCATATTCTGCAGCGGTATACAATAGCTGCTCAGAAATCCTTATTTCACCCTCACATATATGCACATGAGAAATAACTAAAACCTGGAATAACTACAAACAAGGATCTGCTCATTCTCTTGGGGATAATGATGGTTTGCCCATAAACCTGGATTATTAGACAAGGAGCAAAGGTACCAAAGTTCATCATCATTTGCTGTTTCTGGAGTTGGACTTTAAAGAGACACAAAGAAAGGTTACCGTTGAATTGTGGTTAGCAACATGGATTTCAACATACATTTTCTGTTGGGAGGAGGGCCATTGCTTACCATTGTGTTACTAAATGTATTAAATACTCCCTAGTTCAGTAAAACATATAAGACCTCATAATATTTAGGACCAGTTAAGGTGTGATAACTACCAGTATATATATATATATATATATATATATATATATATATATATAAATACATACACACACACCATAGATTTAGAGATTGAGAGCATACCTTCCAAATGACTTACATTTCAAATAAAAGTCCCTATTGCTGGGGATAAACCAGCTGCTGAGAGATGGGATGTGTACTAAAATACTAAGATTACAAATATAAAAGATATGGCAGAAGCGAGTAAATAAAGCACTGTACGTCCTAAAGACTGGAGAGTATGTTTGGTTCCCCAGGACAACATTTGGTAACACGGCGTGCTACTGATATTTTCCAGGCAACGCAGTGATATGCAGAATTAACTAGATACTTTCTATGAATAAGCAGCTCAATGTTTAGGGAGTCCATGACCGGCACAAGGAAACATATTAACAAAATGCATGTTAGCACTAGCACAACAATAACAAAATAGATGATGATATAATAAAACTATACGTTTCAAGAAAGACTTAGGGATCTCAATATGTAGAGCTTAGAGGAAAGAAGAGAGAGCAGAGATATGATAGAAACATTGAAATACTTTATTTATCAAAGTTTTTTTACAAAGGAGGTCATTATCTAAAACTAGAGGGCCTGAGGCTATGGATGGAAGGAATATTTACTCGGGGTGGTAGATAAATGGAGCAGCCTCCCAGCAGAAGCGGTAGAGGCTAATATATTGAGGGAATTTAAACATGCATGGGATAGGCATAAAGCTACCCTGAATTTAAGACAAGATCTGCATGATCCTAATGTGGTTAGTTAAAAATAAGGCAGCAAAGGACAAATGGCACTAGCCAAACGGATACAGATATATACATATTTACAACAGGGCTTAGCGGAATGTAACACTTTACTGGCCTTGCTGTGTATTAGGGCTTCTCCTGCATGGAGTGCTGAGCTGGTTCATCCTTCATAACGCGCAGTGGTATTAGAGAGTTGAAATGTTTAAACCTCATGCCAAATCATAGTTTAGTGAATAGGCCATTTACTGTTATTCCAGAACTCTGCATAATATCTGCATCATGACAACATTGGAGGAGCGGATCTTAATTTAGTGCTTAAAGAACACCGTATGTGTCATTCTGTGCATTAAATCATATGGCATCATGCAGCCACCTACTAGGCACACATGCGCACACGCTAGGCTGTTACATCCGGTGTCACTTATCGGCTACTGGTCCTAAAGCGCCACGGCCAATTTTAGACCCCAGTCTGTCCCCGCCAGAAACCTGGTTCTCAGCCTTGTTTTATAATCAGCAAAGTCGGATGCCTATCCCATAACATTTACTGCTTCTGCTGGAAGGTTGTTCCACCTATCCACCACGCTCTAAGGTCAAAAACTCTCTCACATTACATGTAAGACCCCAATCTCCTGTTCTAAGATGTTTGCTCCTTTAAAATATACGTTATTAATATATATACACACACATACATACATTCTTCATAGCAACGGGAAACCTTTACAAAAGAGCATTATTGTATTGCAAAGCATTCACAAACGGCTCCCTGCTTATGCATGAAAATATGTAACAACGTAAATCGGACTTCTTTAAACAATAAACCAAGGAGGCACAGGGCAGCACTTCTGCAGAAATCGGCACAACTATTTTATTTTAGTCACCGTCACGAAGGAAAAAAAAGATCTTAAGCAAGGGGATTGAGAGGAACACAATACAATGTCGGTACTTACACAAACACTTAGGGCTCCGGCTCCCATTCTTTCAGGAAGTGACTGAAAGAAGTGGTGTAAATGGGATGATGAAAACATTAAGGAACGGTGAAAGCCTTCAGCAACCTCTCCCGTCTTACACCTCCGGGTGGGTGTATATATAAAAAAAACAAAAAAAAAACCCTTTCGGGCTAAAATTACGCAGAGCAAAACATATTTAATTCAAAAAGCAAATCTGCACTGATCCCTGATCGAGAGATGTAGCCACATGGCTGGGATCAGCAGCACGCAGTGGAAATCCTAGCCCCAGACAGTGTATTGGTAATAGTGAGGGGTCATGTGACCGAAGCCTTAAATGTATTAGCATCAAAACAGAATGGTCACCATTCTAGTGGCTAGTGTGAATAAATCCTTTCACAATGCCCTACTGCCACCCCACCCCCACCGTTTCTGTACCTAGGATAAATAGTTTAATGTACTGTTCTTTAATCCTGTTTAGGGCTGGCAGACCGGCAACTTAAGACTTCACTGTGAGTCCAGAAACCCCGTCCTTCTATTATTAGAAGGCAGCTAAAAAAGTCTTTTTACTTAACATGTGATCTTAATCAACCACTTCACAGAAAATGCCAGTGAAAGCTAATAATAATAATAAGCTGGTATTCGATGACAATTACAGAATCGTGAGCCCATAGTAAGTTTCTCCTGCAAGGACCACTAGTCCTGTATAAGGAATAAAGATGGCATTCAGAATTCATAATTTATGCATTATGAAGGGCCAGCACAGCCATTCTGACACTGGCACACAGCAATTGATAGCAAATAAGAACCATTCAAAACATGTAGCCTGCTTTAAAAAACCTTGGTTACCTGTCCTGTCTTCAACTCAGCCATGTTTCTCCTGCATTACCCTCAATCACTTCTGGTGGATGGTTGAGCTACCACCCTCTCAGTGAATTTAAAAAAAAAAAGCATTACATTGAGGACATCGTAAAGTTATAGCACATTATACTTTTCTTAGAACCATGTACTTACCAACTTTAAAATATCACGCACCATATAACTGGAGCAAGTGATGTCACAAGTGTAGCTCAAGCACCATGAGGCGTTCCCCAAGGTCTGACCTGACCTTGGGTCACAAAGGGAAAATGCCTGGTAGGTCACTGGTCTTGGTCCTACTATCTAGACAGTCTATGGTTACTTTACTTGTAAACACTTTAGTTTCTGAGGCCTATGCCGATATCTCCCAGTCCACTCTTGCATTTTCTCATAGAATGCACCGGGAAAACAAAAAAACTTAGAAGAAATATGTAAACTCATGTTTCTTAAATGCTTCACTATCTTTGACCTTCTGCTGGCTTCAAACCAAATCAGAAGACATGTAGAAACAGAGCACCCAGTGAAATGAAATCCTGTATTGAACTGCTTATTCTAATAAAAAGGCTGTCTCTTTCCGAGTCCCATCCCAGAACGTTTTCACAATATGTTTTAATACTACGATCATGTATCATGCCTTAAAAATTTTAAATTTGTAACATTTGTTGTCCATGTGCATACAGGAGAGACCATGCTAAAGGCAGAACGGATTTCTAAACAGTTTAAGCAGGAGAGGCAGTTCTTTCCACACAACTCCCCGCCTGCACGCTACATGTTTGCCCCCAAGACAATCTGTAGTTATATAGGAACTGTCACTGAATTCTAATTATGTTAAACTAAGCAGAGCCAGAGGGAAACCTTCGGTGACCTGTCCTTGGACCTGAAGTTTACGGTACTATGGAAACCGTTTGTAGGATGTTTGCACAGGTTATCAAGTGGCAATTGACATGTCTACTTAAATGTGAATACAGAGGGCAGAGGAGGAAGGCGTTAGGTAAATAGAAAGGCTGTGAAAAGGATAGGGTGGAGAAGGCAAAGTAGTGTAAGTTGCAACACAAGGAAATATGTTTTTATTGTGGACGACTCCAGAGAAGATTCTGGCTAAAAGGATATACGAGGAGGAGAAACAGAGCTAAATCCAAACCTCTGGTTTAGCGTATGATGGCCACAGGAAAACAGATATAAGCAGGCCCAACGGGCAGAAGATCTGGCTGGCAAGCAGTATATGGGGTCAGTCCACCTGGCCTGTAGACATGAGATAACTTTAGTCATTCTGCCAGCACTAGATGTATCGCATTTGTATTTGACAAATATAGAGTACCGGTATTTTCAGTGCAATAGGCGAGGGCAATCAAAGTAAATTAATAAATGCAAATCAAAAAGTGCCAAATCATGACGCCAACCTTCCTAGGTTGGTTTGTGAAAACCTCTTCCCACCGCACATCTAGCCTAAAAAGGCTGAGGCTGCTCAGAAGTGCGTAGAGAGTGCATTCTATGGTGCTAGAATGTTCTGTGAGATACTGTGCATACACCCAGACCCCTACTATAATCTCTCACAAGTACTCGCATGATCTTAGCCAACGTTCATATATCCCATGTTCTTGGTGCTCCCAGAGCATGGTCCGTGCTTCCAACTATCGATGTGGAAGATAAAAAGTGACAAGGTGCCCAAGTAGGTTAAGGCCTCAGGGAGAGCAGGTCACCAATCTTCTTCTTCCCTGAAGGTATATGTCCTCCTAAAGGGCATAAGTGCCTGCAAGGGGACCAGATCCACAAGGGGAAGGACCCCCCTCTAACCTTCGCTACAGGGAGGGGGGTGCCCAAAGGCTATCTATCTTTTCCGTCACCAGAAAACCCAGAAACTTTTAAGGGTACCCGGTTCCACTGTGGCATTTAGATTTTTAAAAATCAATACTGAGTGCCGTCAGATAGACCATATTTGTTTTCAGCAAATAGAAATAAAATATAAATCACACAACTCTATACAAAAATGCTCCAAAACAATGCCATTTAGGCAGCTGTGATAAAAATTGCATTCACCGCAGTCCAGTCTAAAAGGCTACGGCTAGTGACATGAGAAAAATAAATTCTTAGAGGGATCCAAAGTGCCAGGTGCTCTTACCAAAAAGTGCACAAAACAAAAGGTGATGTGTATGACCCGCACACAAAACAACCCTTATGCACTGTCTGGGGGCTCCTAGCGACCTCGGGGTGTAACCCTAAATTGGCCTCAAGTCCAGAGGAACAAGCTTTCCCTAATAGGTTGATCTTAGTGGCCCCACCGTAAAAAAAAGCAAGAAACAGTGGACATCAGGTCCCTGAAGGCATATACAGCCCCTTCCTTTGTTCCTGAATTTCTTGGCTCTTGCCTGCAAGGGTTAGGGCAACAGAAATCACATTTTGATTTGAGAAAATCCTGCTGAAGCCAATGGGCAGTCCCGTGATGTCAGGGGCCCGGAGGATTCTGCTGTTGACCCGGAAAACCAGAGAAGTGGTGCTTCACCTGGAGATCTTCAGGTCAAACCCGGAGTGTTCCCAGGTATGCCAAGTGCTCAGTGCACTTACCCGCAGCGCTCATCATACAAGGTGGTGTGCTAACCTCACACTCCCAAACAGTGAACACGCACCCTGGCACAGGGGGTCCTCAGTGAACCTCGGGGGCTCCATGCTTTCCCAGCCTCAGGCCAGAGGACCGCTTCTACAGCCAATCAGATGCATGGATACAGACAGATGGCAAAGACAATGCTCGTAAGTGCTGACTTTGCCTCCATATACACACACAAATTTTTTATTGTGTATTTAGTGTGGTGGATTAGTAAGACAAAGTTCAGGTTAGGTAGGGGTTAAAGAAAATTTAGATAACTTTAGATAAAATGGAAATGATATAGGAATAAAGGACAGCTTCCAAATTAGGGCAAGTTAAATATATTTTTGGTATTTTTTCACCATATATTCTAGATGTAGATAATATATAAACCTGTAATTTTTTTTATCATTTTTTTTCATTTTATTCATAAAAATAATGTCTAACATACAGTATATGAATATGGTTTAAAAAACAACCTATTTGTCACGAAAAAATAATTAGTATGAGTATGCAAAATAAGAAATAGAGTAACAAGCACACACACACACACACAACAAATTGTGATCGTAGACCTACAACATAAAATAAAAACGGTCCTTAAGTGGTTAAGGGGTGCAGTTACCATAGTGGCTGGGGGGGGGGGTTAGCGGGACACTTTATGAGCCCTTGTCACGTGCTTATACTTAATTATTTATTTAGAAAACAAATAATGTTGCATTAAACTACAGGCTGGTCTCTACAACAAACACAACAGTCAAAAGTATTACAGCAGCACAAACAAACAAACTGTGCACGACGATGTCACACCTCCCCTGAGTGACAGCGGATGGGCGGAGCCTGCTTGTGTTTTTCAGTGGCGACAGATCCACACCCACGCTTCAATAGCCACCCGCGTCATGCATTACTTGGGTGACCTGCTGCAACTATACAAGGCCTTTTACCTGCAACCACTGCAGTAATGCCAATAAAGTGTTAACCGCGCTAAGCCACCTCCCACTAAGTAATCAAACAGCGATAAATGATTGACAAATATAACCGAACGCTATGTGTAACGCTACGGCAAGCACGTGGATTTTAACCCCTGTAGTCCCGGAGCCAAGCGATTATTTCAGTGAAATACACCACAACTGAGACACGTACCTGTTAAAAGGGGGCTCCCGTCACCCAGCACGGATCTCCGTGTCCCCGTATCCTGCTGACGGGGGTCTCGGTCAGCTCCTCGTATGCCCATGTGGTCAATCCCTCCCTTCTCGCTGTTTGTAAACACGCTCCACGTGTGAACGGCACGCCCCACACGGGATTCACAAAGCCAGCTCACGCTGGTGACCGCGTATCGACATAACTAGTCTACGGAATTGGCGTAACCGAAAAGCACACGTTTTGTCTGGGTTAGAACCGTGTTGTTGCGTTTGTCTGCAGCTGAGGGTCTGATAACCCGCTAATAACGCGCTGTCTGATTTTATGAAGTGAGGGATACAATGGAAAACAGTATTAGTAGTAATTAAAGAGCATTCATTTGTCTCCAAGATGTCTTAGGTGGCAGAGAGACTTGCACGCAAATTGTCTCCCACTATACTGTTTATCTGAGACAGAATATGTTTAAACATCATGACTATTACCTCATACTACGTGGAATACTGTAAAAAAGGGGGCTTCCTGTTTCACATATCAAATAAAACGTAGATTATACACACATTTACACCACCTATAATCACGCCTAATCTCAGGTCTCATGGTGAAGGGGCAAATTCTCAGAACTCCGTGAACTCCTCTGTAGCCAAATAATTCTAGAGTCAGATGTGGGGCCATCTGTCTGACAGCTAAAGCTTGGCTGAAATTGGGTCATGCAACAGGACAACAATCCCAAGCACACCAGCAACTGTACAACAGAATGGCTGAAAGTGAAAAAAATCAATGGCCCAGACAAAGTCCAGACCTCGACCCGACGGAAATTCTGCTACGAATAAAACAAATCCCCACCAGTGTAGTGTGTGTCCCACATCAGCGGGGGTTCCCACTCACATCAGCGGGGGTTCCCACGCACATCAGCCGGGGTTCCCACTCACATCAGCGGGGGTTCCCACTCACATCAGCGGGGCTGCCCACTCACATCAGCGGGGCTGCCCACTCACATCAGCGGGGCTGCCCACTCACATTGGTGGGACCTCCTACCCGCATCCCGCAGGGAGTAGAAAGCACCCAGGTATGTCCATAAGGCCCAGAGAATTATGAGGCTTGAGAGATTAAGTCACTTCTTACATAAAGTCTCTTTCGTGTCATAGAAACTCATAGGAATATGGATGATCTGCATTTTTTCAAATGTTGGTTGGTGTTTAGATATATCCCTATTTAAATGTGTATACCTTTCCATAAGACATAGGAAATGCGTCTCGATTATAAACCTTTTGCCCTTTGTTTTTGGAAAGCAAATATCGTTTTTTACAGTCCCCCGTTCTGAATAATGTTTTAATAGAAACACAGAATTTGACGTCAAATGAGAACCTTTGGCCCATCTCGTCTGCCCATTTTTCCTGATGTAAGATATAAATCTGTCTTTGATCTTCTCTTAGATTCAGGATAGCTTTATGTCGTCCTCATGCACATTTAAATTGTTTTGTTGTATTTGCTTCTACTACTTCTGATGGGAGGCTGTTCCATTTATCTACCACCCTTTCATCCTTCTATTACCTCTGACATTCTAGTTTTAGATTATCACCTGTTGTTCTAACATTTCTCTTTTGTACTTTTCATTATTTAAATGTTTCTATCATATCCCTTTCATTATGAATCCTCCCCCTGCCTCCAGTGATGCCAATGAAGGCAGAGAGTCGTTCAAAGATTTGGATCTTACAGGGATCCGAATCTTACAGTGATCCGGATCACTGTAAGATCCGGATCATTGTAAGATCCGGATCATTGTAAGATCCGGATCTTTGAACGACTCTCTGCCTTCATTGGCATTCTAATCATTCAGAGAAAGCCACCATACTGTTATAAATAATACATTAATAATCACTGCCCCCAGGATTTACATTCCCCTTTACCTGCAACTGCACCTTAAGCTAACTTTATTAAATTCATTAAATTAACCCTTACCATTAAATTAACCCTAAACACCCCATCAACCATGACTGCCCCTAAAATTAACCCTTAACAACCCATAAACGATGACGTCCCAGAAAATTAACCCT